>SNQJ01S0059055.1:36591-50336 GCA_010110895.2 Picea sitchensis
AAATAATTAAACCTCCAAACTTAGGGAAATTTAATTAAAAATTAATTAATTAAAAAAAACTAACCTAGACTCGACGGAATTCCGCGAAACTTTCTAAGATGTCTTTCATGGTCATTTACAATGATTCCCTATAATAGTTACCAAAACATAAGCCCACTAGAACGTCATTCACCACTTTGGAGGAATTATTGCAAGTGTGAGGGAAAAACTCAAGGGAAATCAGTAAGGCTGAAAAGCCCAACTGATAACCTGAGGATAAAAAACCCTCGGTGAAAGGAACTCTCCCAGTGAACTGATACCAAAGTAACTGACCTAGACATGACTCATGCAGACCTATTACATTATTAACCCACGCAGGGGTGCAGAAATTCCAGTTACAAAATAAAGTGTTGGGGCCAAACACTGCCCTGTAGGACCAAAAGTCTTCGACAACATGGCATCTGATGATGCATCTCTTCATGGCACATGAGTTGACCACCGGTGCTAAATGGGCGGTCAACAAAAGGAAATTGTTTTCGATCATTGAGTCATATACTACAGAGGAGACTGGGTAAGTGGTAGCATAAAAGATACATAATGATGATGTGATTAGTTAATATGTTTACCACATGCAAGGGTGGAAGTGTCAAAAATCAGACTACGGTAAGAAGACTCCGCACTCGGAAATTTAACCTAAATTCTAGATGGCTTAAAACTGAAAACACCAAATAAAATAACAGCTATTTTGTTAATATATTTACCACATGCAAGGAAACTGTTTGATATCATTGAGTCATATACTCCAGAGGAGACTAGGTAAATGGTAGCATAAAAGACACATAATGATATGTGACTAGTTAATATGTTTACCACATGCAAGGGTGGAAGTGTCAAAATCAAACCACCATAAGCAGATTCCGCACTTAGAAATTTAACCTAAATTCTAGATGGCTAAAAACTGAAAACACCAAACAATGTAACAGCTATTGTGTACGTTAACCTACAAACACATATTGTTGATAATATGAACAGCAAACACACAGATCTGAACTCTCAAAACAGCTTCTGTATTGAATAAAATCACAATGCAAAAGGCCCAAATCTTTAACTTGCTAACCAACACAGTGATGCACCCTTGATCTCTTTTATAGAATTATGAGACAAGTGAAGATACAATGTATCTGAACACATGCAAGAAGCATAACCCTAATTTGAACACCTAGAGCACCCTAGCTGCATGGATAAGAGTGCCTAGGGAAGTGTGCCTCCTTCTAGGGATAACTGCATCAAGCAATCTGTTGGTGCCTCCTAGAGATCTGTGCCGTCACCACATAACAGTCTAACAGATAGCTTTCATGCAAGCACCTCAGGTAGCCTTGAGTTCTGCACCCTATCTGTGAATAGATCATGCATGCAATCTAAACTGAACTGAATTGAAATAGAAACTGAACTGAACTCAAACTTTCTAAATCTGGAACAGGAGTGAACTGAGTTTAAACTTTAACAGAAGGTGACAAAACTGGAAATAAACTAAGACCGTGTTAGCACTAGAAGTCACCTTCAGATTGCATTGAAGGTAAGCACAGTACCCATCAGTTTATATGTCACAGGTACTTGAGTTTTGAGTGGTCAAATGGAGAAAACTCAATAATAATAGCGCTCTAACTCAGAAATCTGGACTACCATGCACCAGCCATTGAGGTCTTGAATCAACTTCAATCAGTAAGTTGGAGTAAGGGTGAGTAGGAGGAAGATTTAGTGAGAAAGGTGTAGAGGTCTGCTATGAACATCAAAGTTTCCAGCAGCCTAAGGAGGGAAAACTTAAACACAAGGTCCTCTTGGATTCAAATTTCAAGGAATCTGAAAGAAATCATAACAGTACTATAATCAAACATTTATCATAATACAGTTACAACAATCCATGTGAATCAATCAAACATGAACTCTCTCAGTGTCAGAGGCAAATAAGATGGAGTAAGAAAGCTGACTTAGATTAACCAAGATGTCTCAAAAACAAATACATAACTAGAGAACTAGTTGTTCTCAATCAAAATACTACAATAGCAGGGAGCCTAGCTCAACCATTCGACGTTAACAAAATATCAAAACTGAGTATATATACTCAAAACTGCTGCAACTACCAGGAGCGTGATCGAACCCCTGCATTCAAAGTTTCTAGTCGGCGCCCGCTCTGTCAGACTGTGTAGGCCTCCTTATGTCAAACGTGAGACAGGCGCAGTTAGGCGTTTTACAGGAAAATCTATCCAGGAGGAAGCTTTGGGTGGACAGTCTGCCTATATGGCTGATCTCTGCAACGCTTTCCATTTATGGGGTGAGACGAGGTCTCAACTGTCGTCCCCATCTTCAATAACTTCCTTCATTGGGATCAGGACGAGGCCTGACGCCCATGAATGTTTCCAAGCGGTGCCCACGACTTATTCAAGTCAATCCTGACGCCTCGAGGTTCTGCAAATCTTCTTTTGTGATCAATACAAACGCTTTCGGCCTTTGGCGCAACTCCCCTCCCTCGCTCCATCTTCAATGTGACCTCGGGCCATGACCCTACGCAATTGCGCGATTRCGGGCCCGACCAAGGGTGGTTTGAAAGCAAACCGTTTTTGTCCCTGCAATTCACCATGAACCGCCACGCGTCCATTTCCAAAAACCACRATTATGATTGYGGCCCGTCCTTGAAATTTTAAAACGTGCGCACCTTCCGACCCCGCAATGGGATGTGACCGTTGATCTTGTGATCTGAGATGAGGCTACCTGMTCAACGACCCAGCTCTGGCGCTTTAGATCAATGGATCAGATCTTCTCTCTTCGAATCGACGACCGAGATCCACTTCGGGTCTTCGGGACTTCGGGCTTCGGTCCTTCGGAAGTTTTACACACTTCCCACTTCAAACCTCCCGAAGCTTATTTCCCTGAACACTTGGATCAGACGCCACGTGTTCCCTTCAAGATCAACGCCTCATGCTCACCTCGGGGCTTTGTGCTCTGGCACTATACTTTGCGCGATTTTGGACTCCCGAATGCCCGCGAGCCGCTAATCTGAACTAGCTGATTGGATCTCCGCCGTTGAAAGATAAACTTGCCTACCGCTTGTGCTTCATGCCCGAAATGGATTGTTAGGAAAGCTGCGCTTTGTGTCTGTGGTTGTGGCCAACGTGATCGAGGATTTGGACAACTGGTTGTGGCTAGCGTGATCGAGGATTTGGACAACTGGTTGTGGCCTGAGAAAACAGGGATACCAGGGCACTTTGAACACAAATGGGGGCAAACGAAAAACGATTTTACAAGTCGAAGGGGAAAAATCTTAAGACTTTGTCTGCGAAAAGGAGAGAGACAGGGCAAAATTACAGTCTTAGGTAGAAACCACACCCCCATAGGGCTCTGACAAGTTCATGTGATAACAAATCGGCACATGCATGTTTAAGGCAAGCATGCACCCTCTACTCCCCTACATAATTGTGCCTCGCTCACTATGTTGCACACAAGAGCCTAAGCAAACTGCTGCTGTACAGACCTGCATTAAATGCACTCTTCTTTCTGCCGATTGTGTGCGCCCTGGTGCAGTGGAGAAGACTATCCGATCTAAACCAGTTAAAATCTAATAGGAAGCATGTAGGGTTATGTTATAACCAGGGCAGTCAAGACTTTAGGATATTTTGTAGGAACTGTAACTGCCATTGATCGAGGACAATTGTTATAAAGGAGTTATACTTCTTTCAAATTTTGTAGCCATAATCCATAAAATGTGAGGACGCATATTTCCTGGGGGTACATTCCCAACATATCATGTATAGTTTCCATCATGATTGTTATATGTCTTGGAGGCAGTGTTATCAGAACCGGCCCAGTTCGACAAAACCGACCGGTCGGACCGGCGGTACCGAACTGTTTTTGGTCGGTTTTGTACTAAACCAGCCAGTTCCGGTCGATTTCGAATGGTTATGCCAGTTCTGCACAACACCCATATGATGCACTTAAAGGGGTGGATTTTCAATTTTTTTTAAGGAAAAAAAACAAATTTCTGCCAATTTCTATACATTATGTAGAGTTTTAGAAACTAGAAGCTCTGTTTTCAATTTGAAATAAAAAAAAAAACTCCTCAAAAGTAAAAGAAATGATCAAACATGGTCTTAAAATGAGCAATAGGTTTCAAAACCAATTTTCAGTGGCTGACTAATTGTATCTTCCTGGGTCTCTCTCAACTGTCCACGTGTGGTTTGTCCCCATCAGTTTCACTTCATATTATATTTATCAATTTTTTTATCTGTACATGCACTTCCCGCACATGTAAACTCTGTTGACCGCCTATTCAGCTAGGGGGTCAACTCCATGCACCATGAAGATATGCATCATCAGATGCAAACAAATCAGAGGCTATTTGGTTCTACAGGGCAAACTTTTGTTCTAGCACACATTTTTGTAAACGGAATTTTCGCACCCCTGCGTGGGTTAATAATGTAATAGGTCTGCATGGATCATAGTTAGGTCAGTTACCTTAGGATTTCTTCATTAGGAGAGTTCTTTTCACTGAGTGTTTTTTATCCTCGGGATATTAATTTGGCCTAACCAGCCTTATTAATTTCCCTTGAGTTTTTCACTCCCACTAGTAATAAATCCTCCAAAGTGGTGAAAGGCGTTCTAATGAAGTCATCCTCTAGTAGCTAGTGTTTAGGAATGATGTAAATGACCATGTAAGACAGCTCAAAAAGTTTCGCGGAATTCCGTCGAGTCTAGATAGGTTTTTTTTAATTAATTAAAATTTCGTAAGGCTGGAAATTTAATTAATTAATTTTTTTTTTGATAATTAATTTCCTAACCTACCCAACCCCTTTCCTAACCCTTACATACCCCCTTTACCCATTCCTCAATTAAAACCCCCACGTTTCCCTTGGGATTTGCGCCCCCACTCATGTAAAAAGTAGCAACTTGACTTAAGTCAAATTGTGGGCCCCTCCCTCATGAGGTGCGCCCTTCCTATGCTTACACATCACCTTTAGGACTGTGTTTGACGCACTCTTCCACATTCCTCCCACAACTCTCACGCTTTCCTTGAGAGTTGCGCCCTTCCTCTTGAAGAAAGTGGAAACATCACAAAGAAAAGTGGAAGTTTCCTTTAAAGGAAGGCGTGGGCCTTTCTCTTGGCCAATGTGCCCTCCCCATGCTTCCAACTCACCCATCCACTCTCCCACTTACCATTTCTCACTCAACCCTAAAAGCTCACGCCCTCATTGACTAGAGTTTCACTTTAGCTTGGATTTGACATTTGTCAAAGATCCAAGAGGGGTCTCTTCCCTTCTCCAAGCTATAAGTAAGACCTTTTCCCTCATTCATTATTCACCATTCTTCTGAGTATTGTTGTGCTACCAATTTCTTTCCATCTTCCTCTCTCTCATTGTCATCTTGCTTTGATTCATTTGCTATTGAAGAGCCTGGAGCAACTTTGTTGCTACAACCTCTTCCCCTTGGTAATAAAAGAAGAGCTTTGGAGGAACACTGGAGTGCAAGACTTGGTCTGGATTTCCATGCTATTGTGAGGTGAAATTGTCATAATTTTGGGTATTTTGTGGATATTGAACATATGCTTGAGTAAAACTTTGTTTACTTAGCTAAATCTAGCAATAGGATAGTTGTTGATTTATATGTTTTGCATGCGTCTATAATATAAACTTTGTTGTAGTATTGATGCATGCTATACATTATATGTTCTCTTTCTCACATTGTGTTCAAGATTTGCAGGTCATCTCAAGAGGGTTGTTGGGATAGATTTGAGAAAGGATCTACCCTCATCACTCACTGAAACTTCATAAGTTGTTCATATTACCTTTTCTATTCTATTCATATTCTGATTTTGGTATCTAGTTCATTAGCTAGGTCATTTAAAATCAATTATATTTCTGCTTTTTTTCGTAGGAAGTTTCTCTTGCAAAATAGAAATTTTCTTAACTTTTGTTGAGTGTGTTGCAGCAAAATCAGCGAGCAATAGCTTGCTGATTTTTGCAGGTTCTCGCCAGGTTAAGGGTGCATGTTGCCCGTTTTCAGTCACAACACACCTTTAAAGACCTCCTTTCAAAGTGGTAACTCTATCCTCTCTTTCTTCTCTATCTAAAGCATTGTAAAGCAAGCCAAAAGGAGGGTACCCAAGTGGCTTGCCTTCTCTTTCATTTCAGCTTTGTTTTTCAGTCTTAGTTTAGTTTCTTTTCTGTCTTTTGCTTCACAGTTTAGCTAGCTTAGTTGTGATATCTCAATGCATGCTAATGGTTAAAAATTAAAATTATCTAGAGTAGATCTCACATAACCTATGTTGGCTTTAGAGCCCGTGGAGGCTTAGATTAAATCTTTGTTTTTTCGTTGCATACAAGTCATTTATTTCTTAAATATTTATCTTCCACACATGCATGCAAACATGGGCATCTCAATGATTTAAATAATCGTTTTCAAAGTTATTTCAAGTTCTTTACTTTTCACATGCAATAATTTCACATTTAAGAGCTTCAATCTTCTTAACTTTCAATCTCAGTTTTTGGCACCTTTGAGCAAGCTTTAAGCACTCAAACAATTTAAAATACTTAGCTCATAGGCTTAATAATTCATTAGACTTAATAGGGCACCTTTACCAACCATCTTCGCCATTTAAAATGGGGTCGAAGGAAGCAACGGAAAGGTGTTAGGCCGGGGACGGTCTCGTGGCGCGCGGTGTCCTTTTCCGGGAATACTCTTATCTTAGGATTGACCTGTGGAGCTAGGGTGGGCCTCGTTGCCTTACTTATTGAGCACCCAGCAGTTACTTGGTAATTGGGGGAGGAAAGTATTGGGTTGACACTTAGATAGGGTTTAATCTCACTTAACCATCTTAATTAATCCTCAGTCTACAACTTTCGAGCAATTCACATTTACACTTGCAAGCACTACATCTTTCAATTACTTTTAATGCAAGTCATTTTCATAAGTTCTGGAATAATTATCTAAGTGGTTACATCTTTGATCTGGAACACTATACATTTTCAAGCACTTTTTATTGTTGTTCCTGTGGTGTGATCCTTCAAGAAGTTGTGCCATTGATAAGCAATCCAATAGAGTAAGATCTATTGTGAGTACGCTTGTCTTGATGTCTTGAGTGATTTTTGTCTTTGTGCCATTGATAAGCAGACCAATAGAGTAAGATCTATTGTTAGCATGCTTGGCTTGATGTGTTGATGGTTGTATTATCTTGAGTATCTTTATTTCCTGCACATGCAAGCAACTTGTTAGTATTTGTACATCTTGTAACCATTATATCTATCTGTTGTAATCTTAGACATTCTTTACTGTAGTTTTGTATCTAACTTGTATTTAGTCTTCTTGTAATATTTTGTAATCTTGTAATTATTTTGTAACGAATCTCCCTTTAACTTAGTTGACCCCTTGCCCAATCTTAGGCACTAGTCTTAGTTGTCCTAGGAAAGGTCTGACTATTCATACTTATTTGTTGCATCCTGGCATGATCCTGCATTGCTGCGTAACACCATAGGCTAGTTTTCCCCTGACCATTTAACTAATTGAAACTAACTCCTAGAATTTTAAACTCTAAATCTCATCTAGTAACTAGGGTCTACCCCCTTGGCTTCCCTAGGAGTTAGACTAGACGGAAGAGGTTCAAGTCAAAGTGACAGCGTGGACTTTGAACCTAGGCATTGTGCCTCCAAGGACACACTAAGTGAGCCAGACTTAGCTCACGTTTGCAAGTGTGTATAAGGACGACAATAAACTCTAACATTTATTTTCCATGCCTTGTAAGATTTTCTAAAATGCTTTTCTATATTTCTAGTTCTGATTTCGAATACTGCAAGCAACTTCCAATATTCTCCTTGTGGAGACAGAGTGAATCCCCCAAGGTTACAAGTTTAGAAAAAAAAATGAGACAGAGATAAACAAGAAATAATATGCGTTCAAATGAATCAAATAAGAGAAGGGAAGAGCAATCACAAAATCATTCACACTAACACAGAAATTATCATTAAGCTTTTATTCCAACATGCACTCTATTTACCCTAATATGTGCATGTGCTCAAAAGAGATGGAGGTATGAATAGCATACAATAATATGCCTCCACTCCATTAAAGATGGGGACCTCATTACACACATGTTAACTATAAAATCAATCAAACTATAACAGAAACTGCAGTATTGCACTCGGTGCTATTTTTGTTATATGCACTCTTACTTGCTATATAAATGAGAATCTTTGCATGTGTATAAATGGTTTGGATTTGTATTGATGCACATGAATTTATATGTTTTTTTTCAAATTTTGAAATTTTATGTAGTTTTTGGTCGACCGGTTTTTTTCTGGTCCGGTCCGGTTTCGAATTCTTGGGGTCGACCGGTCCAGTTCGGTTTTTGGTTCTGATAACATTGCTTGGGGGTACATTCCCAACATATCATGTATAGTTGCCATCATGATTGCTATATGTCTCTTCAAAATGCCTACTCTGTTTGTTATGGGCAACCATATGTTTGTTAATATCCTGTATAAATGCTACATGTCTCCCTATCTCAGTTTTCATCTAGACCTGTAACCTTGGGAATTCACATTCCATGATCTTGGTCTCCATGCATCGAGGAAACCAAAATTGAAAAAGGATGGGAATAGAAGCAATGTTTGTGCAAGATAATTGCTTTAATGTTCAGTCTAGTTAGGTTTGGTTAATCGTCATTTTAATGGTAAACATAGTTAAATAAGCATTAGCTGTAATTAAGTTTGGTGAACATTGGTTTCAAGAGGTGACAATGGTCAGTTGATTTGTGAGCATCTTGACCTTGTAAAATGTGTACATGTCTGGGTGGCCCATCCCATTAAGCAATAAAACAAGTCTGCCCCAATATCCAGTACTCTATGAACCATAGTAGCAGAATTCGGCCAAATCAGGTTTTATTCCATACGGAAATTCAGCCAGGAATCCGATTCAGTCGAATTTCCCTCAAATTTGGATTCAATTCATACTGAAACCCTAGCATGCCATGAATAATGTCATTCAAGCTAAAAATTTGCATTTCTCGTTCAAAACTGAAAATACAGACTTCCATAGGCATTCCCATCCATCCATCATAAACATTTCTCCTTTTGTTTCTGTCCATCTAAGAGTTTCAACTGTCACGTCGCGTTGTTGGATGGGTTCAACTCATTAAGGGATGAAAAATTTCATTCTACAAACCTCCATGACAATTGTTTTATGATGGTAGTGTCTTTCACAACAAGAGATAATGGTAAGGAAAGCAAGGTGAGTTATGGGAAAGAAGAGTGTTCAGTCCAAGACCCTAATATCTGTCCGTCCGTCCCTTTTGTCTTTGTCCATCTAATATTCATTGAGCATCTAATATCCTTGGTCTAATATTCATTAAGCCTCTGCTGTGTTGTGCACTAATAAGTTAGTTCAATTAATAAAGCATATTTAACACGTGTATGCCTCTGAGAGTTCATTACATTCAAGCTGTAATATTCACTACCTGTTAATCGCCAAATTTGCCTGCGCAACTGGAGGGTTAAGATCCAGCTAGCTTTCATCAGGCTGGTGTTCGGTCACAAGAGCATCAGGTTTCACAGTGATCAGACTTCATTTCAGAGGAATATTCACAGATTTGGAGGAAATTGCTACTTTTAGCAGTTTTCCTATTTTCTAGGAGCCAGAATTCCGAGGTCCGCATTTCAGAGTTGATCACATATTATTGGTCCTTGCGAGCTCACGATGCCAATGAGCTTTTCTGGGAAACAAGTGAGCGGTTTCATGACACTTTTTTTTAGCAGTTAGGGTTTCAGGGTTCGCATGTCTATTATGAGCATATATTTGGATTCCTTGCAGAAAAATGAGATTGATGATACTTAATTATTGACAAGCGAGATGCTGCTATTTTTAGCAGTGCCTATTTTTAGGCATGCTATAGTTGGCAGCAGTGTCATAGCAATTCCCTTCATTTTCCATCTTTCCTATTTTTAGTAGTCGGGCTACTATTTTTGGCATGACTATATTTAGCATTACTATTTTTGGCATGTACAGGCTCTGGACTCTTGGTTCGAGTGTGCAATCATGAATTGGTTCCAAATTGAACAAAAGTAGATGTTCACGGTGTGCCACATGGCAGCCATTGGGAGGGTTGTCACTTAAGGCAAACCCTAGGTCGAATTTGTGCTCAGCATCTCCATCTCCAAACCCTAATTAGACCTCTTTGATATGTTTGGCAGTTTGCTAATCTATGTCCTCCTCTCATGACTTCAGTTCTAAATTTGCCAATGGATGATCTTTTACCACTTTCATAAAACCTAATTCGGCTTGCTAAAATTGCTCAACCTAAAACCTAGTTCGATTTGTGCCATCTTTGGTCAACTAAAAACCTTGGTACTTTTGCTATCTTTGACCAATTCAACCTCTTCATCCAGTTTGCATGTAAGATAGTTTAGACCCTAATCTGATGTTTTATTTTTTAATGGCATGTGCATTGTGTGTTGAATTTTTCTATAACTCAGCACTGAAATTATTGCCAAGAATTGAACTTAACCAGAAATTATACTTGCTGATATAAAATCTGAAATTATGCAACTAACCTACAGCTGAGATATAAATCAGAAAATTGACAGCAGAAGCATACACAAAACCAAGCACAAAATATACATGAACACCAGAGGTACCCTAGAAACCCCAGTGTGGGGAAAACCAGCAAAGAGGGGGCTTTATTAGGCTTCTTGAGAGAATATTACAGCAGCATTAAAACAGAATTTTTTTACAGAAATTTCTTAGCCGATTACCCTTCCCTTCCTCAGCAAAATTCGCCCACCTAATGGTTGTACGGCCCAGCTTGATTCTGGCCTATACGGCCCAGGTACGGCCTGTACAGCCTGCTCAGAACCGGCCTGATGCTGCTGGTTGAATTTAGCCCTGATTCAGACCCCTTATCTCTGCACAAGGCGCCCTGGAATCAGCCTACTAGAAGCTGCTGAATCTGGCCAGAGTTCGGCCTCCCTTCATTGCTCTGTACGGCCCTAGTACGACCTCCACAGTCTTCTCAATACTGGCCCAGAACTCAACTCACCCTTATCAAGCTACTGAAATCTCCTCTTATCTCTCAGCCAAGCGCCCCTCTTCCTCTCACTTGCACAACCTCACAAATGAGAATGCATGCCCTCTCACTCTCAGCCCCTTCCTTTATCCTCCTAGCAACCACCTTTTCTTCCTTAAGATGTGTGTCAGTTCAGCTTCCAAGGCTCCAAGGAGATCCGCCCCCCTTGGTTGGGCCCCACAATCCACTCAAGAGTCCATGAGGTGTGCCCCACTAGCCAAGGGAGCCACAATCCACTCAAAAGATAGAAATTTGTTGCATTTGCCTAAGTTAGACTTAGGCTAGGATAACTAAGGCTGATAGCTAGCCTAGGACACATAGGCATAGCTGAGACACCTACCAAGCTACAAAAACTAACACCCCCTCTTAGCGAGGGAGGTGTCTCCAACTAGATCAATCTCTAACCCCATCAAATTCGTTGCCACTGTAGCTGCTCCCTCTGAACTGGAAAACATACCGACTACCTCCGTTGCACTCTAATCTAATGTTTTGCTCTGCTCATCTATCAATGTCAAGTCATACCAGCTAACAGTCTTGGCCGAAGTCACTCGTCCACTAGACTCAACCACTAACACTGATCTTTGATCCAATATCCTCTTGGACCCAACTATAGGCTGTCCCAGCACCCTGTACACCATCCCTATCCTGATGCCAAGCCTAATTGTTGCATCCAAGGTTGCTCCCTCTGAACGTATGAGCACCTGTCCATCCTCAAACATCATTGCATACCCCTTATCCTCCAAAGCTAACACAAGGAGCAAATTAACCCTCAACTCCGGTACAAACATCACCTCATCCACCTCCAGAGAACCATCTGACTCTAGCTGGAATCTGACACATCCAACCCCCTTCACTGCATGCCTAGTGCGCGCCCCACTCTTCACATGGCAGTCTGAGCCCATCTATGAAACACTAAGGAACACCGACCTCATTCCCGTCATATGGCGAGATGATCCATTGTCCACGAACCATGCCCCACTGTCCTCCAACTCAACCAATATGTTGTTGCTCGAAAGAGAGGCTGTTGAAATATTGTAACTTCGAAGAATATTCTACCTGAGAGAGAGTTGAATAATATTATTATATTATATTTAATTAGGCCCTATTGTGCCTTAGCAAAAGTCGGCCCTATTGTGCCTTGACAGTTAAATGTAAATTAAGAAGGTAAAGTGACAGGTCAACCCAGACCTAATTATAGGCTGGCCAGACCACTATTTATAAGAGAGGCCAGTGCCTCATTTGGACACACTCACCAACGAGCTCTGCAGTGCGCAAGTCTTGGAGGAGAAACTGTTGCAATCGGGGGTTACGTCAAGGAGGGTTTTGGGTCTATCAGATATCTCTTGGTATTTCTTAGTCAAGTGGTGTGCTACTCTTCCTAATGAAGGAGTAAAGGAGGATCTTTTGTTCGATCTTTGGTCTATCTATATTGAGGAAGTTTTTGCTGGGTTTTCTCCCCCATGTGGGTTTCCCAGGATAATCTGTGTGTCTCTATTGTTTCTGTGATTGCCTCTCTTTCAGTGATCTTATTTATGCAACTGATGTGCTAAATGATTGTAATAATAAAAAATAACGGTAACTGCTAGATGTATAAGTAAAAACATCAACATGGAATCAGAGCAGGCCTGAAAGAGACCAACTCACAATCCAGTTTTCAGTATTGCAACTGTTGCAGAATTAGGGTTTCTGCATAAACCCTAAGTGTGAAATTTTCCCTGTTTAAGGAGGATGCTGGGGGAAGTAACCACATCTAGGAGTTAGCCCTAGGAGGGCACATCTAGTCAATAGATCAGAATTTTGAAATTTGAAGTTTGAAAAATTAGGGTTTCCTCATACAACCCTAAGTTGCAATTGCAATTGCAGTATCAATTGCAGTATTAGTTGCAATTGCAGTGCCAGTTCCTTCATGTCGGTTCCTTCATGCTAGTTGCAACACGAGTTGCAGTGCCAACACCAGCTGCAGTACTAGTTGCAGTGAAATTTTTTGTGAAGTGTTGGGACCGATTTTTATTGTCCTTATGCGCCTTACCCTAGCAAATCTCCAGCTAACTTTAAGTTACAAGTTGAAGCACCTTTGAAGTTTTAAAGGTTCGTTATTGCTTGCCACTGTTGCGAAATGGTGCCACTACCTGCCAATGTTGTCATGGGTATGTACTTACATATGTTTAAACTGTTCATTATTTTAAAGGGTATTTGCAGGAGAAAGGATCTTTTGTCTAAACAACAATTGTAGATAAAGAGGGATCTCAAATCCAGCACATTCAGAGGAACCATGCACCCCAAATTTGAATACTTTGATATGCCTCTACTTGTAATGGAATTATTGTAATCCTATGAATATCCAGGTTGCATTTTGATCTGTTGAAGTTATCATACCAACCATTGGTCAAAATTAAAGTCAAAGTATTAGATTGATTAAGGTTGAGATTATAGAGTTTATTCTCTAACTCGGTTTTTTGTCAAGAAAGCATATTATCTTAGTACAGAGGACAAGTTGAAGAAAATATTTGTCATCTTGAGTGAAGGAGACTCGGAAGAAAAGCAACACACTCATTCTTGAGGACAAGACTCCAGGTTCCAGGTTTGATTGATTAAATTGATAAGATTCAAATTTACACATATCAAGTTTGATAACTGCTAAACACTATAGTTGTGATAGCAA
>SNQJ01S0059055.1:50346-86571 GCA_010110895.2 Picea sitchensis
AGGAGCTATAGTGATGGTTGTAGGAGGAAACATATTAGATGAGACATGGAGCAGACTATCCAAGTTGTATACATGACCGTGTATACATCCATGTACCAAAGAAGATGAAGAAGAAGCTACTTTTGAGATACAGAGTATCTCATATGGAGATTGATTGTAAGGAGCAGAAGGCTCCAAAGATGACCGAACATTAGAATAGAACTCACAGTAAACTTGGTCAATGGATAATGAAGCCACCTTGACAGGAAGCAGAATTCGTTTGAATTTTGCCTTAGCTTTTCATATTAAGACTTGGTATTCAACACCAAATATATCCTGCAGATACTATAAATTTTTTGTAGACTCAGAAGAAATCAAGACTCAAAGTAAGCATGATCTCATAAAGGATCAGATGGGAAAAAGAGACATCTTCCAGGACTGGCAGACAGATGCCATGAGTTGAGAAGACTAGATCGTAGCTTCAGAGACCTCTAGGAGACATGAAATCTCCTGAGAAGATTCCCTTGTTTCAGTGACAGAGAAGGAAGCCAGTCAAAAGGATTGGGATACGGTTTTTTCCTTGAGACCAGAAGGGAAGTCAGTGGTGACTTCCAAGATTGATCTAACAGATCAAGCATGCTGCAGGTAACAATATAAAGATGTACAAAGCCTGATTTGTGTTCAGAGGATTCTCTCAGCAAGAGGGAGAAGACTATGACGAGACACTTGCTCCAATAATCAGAAGAAGTATATATAGAACAAACATGATTCATTAAAAGAAGTCGACACAATATGAGATTCAGAGGGAGCAGGTATGAAAATCCATGTATTTGAGATTGAGTTATCTCCAGTGCCAGTTGGTGCAGTACATGAGTTGAACCATGGAGACATGACTACAATAGAAGATTGAGTTACCTCCAGAGAAAGAGGATAAGCTACCCTCGGTGTCAGCTATTGAGCCACTCTCAATTTCAGATGAAGTTGTTGTCGTGATGCAACAGTTACAGTGGGAATGGAGCAGTCATTCTCAGCCTCAGAAATAGCAGCTGCAGGTGCAGAGTCCCCATTCTAGAAGGAACAGTTGCAGAAAAAGTTGAGGACATACTCTCAAGCAGTGAGACAGCTTTACAAAAAGCACATAGAACCAACACATGATCATGCAGATTGAGTTGCAGTTGAGCAAGTGTACCAGGTTGGTACAATGTGATGTGAAAATTTGGATTCGAAGAACAGGACAAGAAGACTCATGTCTGCAAGTTGAAGCAAGCTCCGAGAGCTTGGTCTGGCAGGATTGATAGTTTTCTGATGAGCTTGGGCTTTACCAAGTGTAAAGTTGATCCCAACCTTTACTTCAAGATTGAGAATGATGGACCAATTATATTGCTACTATATGTGGATGACTTGCTCTTGATAAATGAAGAAAAGCTCATCACAGATTGTAAGAAGAAGCTTGCCGCTGAATTTGAAATGAAGGACCTAGGCCCGATGCACTATTTCTTATGTCTTGAAGTATGGCAGAGCCCAGAAGAGATTTTCCTTATTCAAGGAAAGTATGTTGTGGAAATTCTAAAGAGATTCGACATGATGGACTGTAGAGCCATGTCCACTACTATGGAGACGAATCTGAAGTTATTGGCTGATACTTCGTCAGAAATAGTTGATGCTACTCTATACAAACAGATTATTGGTTCGTTGATGTATCTGACGAATACCAGGCTAGATATATGCTTTGTTGTGAACACCTTGAGTCAATATCTGGTGGAGCCCAGACGTGTTCACCTCGTAGCTGCAAAGCATGTGATAAGATACCTTAAGGGTACGTTGGATTATGGTCTCTGTTATACTAGAGATCATGACTTCGGACTGTATAGTTATACTGATTCAGATTGGGCTGGAAGTGCTTCAGACAGAAAGAGCACTTCAGGATACTATTTCAGTTTGGGGTCAGCCACGTCTCTGGAACCTCCGGCTCCATTGCTCTTCTTCGCATAAAGAGACACATTCTCCTCCTCTCACTCTTTGGCTGGCTAGCCTGAGTGGCATCAACTCCCAGCTCCTCCTGGATGAAGTCATCCTGCAACCTCTCCCAATCAGGGAGTTTCTCTCGAGCCACCACTCCACGGACAAATACTTCCCATTGCTTGGTGAAGGCATTCAAAGCTATCCTCACCAGATGTGTTCACCTTGTAGCTGCAAAGCATGTGATAAGATACCTTAAGGGTATGTTGGATTATGGTCTCTGTTATACTAGAGATCATGACTTCAGACTATATAGTTATAGTGATTCAGATTGGGCTGGAAGTGCTTCAAACAAAAAGAGCACTTCAGGATATTGTTTCAGTTTGGGATCAGCCATGTCTCTGGAACCTCCTGCTCCACTGCTCTTCTTCGCATAAAGAGACACATTCTCCTCCTCTCACTCTTTGGCTGGCTAGCTTGAGTGGCATCAACTCCCAGCTCCTCCTGGGTGAAGTCATCCCGCAACCTCTCCCAATCAGGGAGTTTCTCTCGAGCCACCACTCCACGGACAAATACTTCCCATTGTTTGGTGAAGGCATTCAAGGCTATCCTCACCATCTCAGTCTCATCCACAGCCTCTCCCACAGTCGTCGGAGAATCTCTAATCTGAGTGAACTTTGTGAGGTAAGTGACCACCGACTCTCCCTTGGCCATCTTCGTGCTTCTCAACTCCTCTCTGAGCAGCATCTTCCTACTCTGGTTATCAAACTGGTACAGCTTCACTAGGGCCTCCCACATGTCCTTTGTTGTCTTCTTGCCAGACAGATGAAGAATAATGTGGTCTTTGACTCCATCCACAATTATCCTCCTGGCCTTGACATCTTTCTTGTTGTGAGCTGCTAGTTGTACTGGATCAGTTGGTGCTCCCGCTTTCCCTTCAGCAATTTCCAACAGTCCATTCTCCTCCAACACCAAGCCAGTACGCTCCCTCCAAGGACAGACATTTGAGGCACCATCCAACCTATCCTCAAACCTTAAGCCTGCACTGGCCATTTGAGTCTGTTGCTCTGTTTCCCACACACTTTCTGGTCACGCGTCCCCCTTTGTTGATTCACTCCCTGGTCTGCACAGCAAGTCACTTGGCTCCTTTTGTACTCAGAGGCTGAGCTTTGATACCATGTTGAATTCCTATAACTCAGAACGTGAGGTAATAGCCAATAATTTACTTAAACACAGAAATTTTACTTGCTGATATAAATCTGGAAATTATGCTAAATCACCTACAGCTGAGTTATTCAACCATAATACACAGCAGAAACATACACAGAACCAAGCACAAAATAGACATGAACACCAGAGGTACCCTGGAAACCCCAGTGTAGGGAAACCAACAAAGAAGGGGCTTTAGTAGGCTTCTTGAGAGAATATTACAGCAGTATTAAAACAGAAATTTCTCAGCAGATTACACTTCCCTTCCTCAGCAAAATTTGCCCAGTTGATAGCTGTACGGCCAAACTTGATTCTGGCTTGTATGGACCTGCATGTACAGCTCAGGTACGGCCAGTACAGCCTGCTTGGAATCGGCCTGCCACTGCTGGTTGAATTCGGCCCTGATTCGGCCTCCTTATCTCTGCACAAGGCGCCCTGGAATCGGCCTGCTGGAAGCTGCTGAATCTAGCCAGAGTTCGGCCTCCCTTTGCTGCTCTGTACGGCCCTAGTACTGCCTCCACAGTCTGCTCAATACTGGCCCAGAAATCGCCCTTGTCAAGCTGCTGAAATCTCCTCTTCTCTTTCAACCAAGCACCCCTCTTCCTCTCACTTGCTCAACCTCACAAATGAGAATGCATGCCCTCTCACCCTCAGCCCCTTCCTTTATCCTCCTAGCAACCACCTTTTTTTCTTTGAGATGTGTGCCAGTTCAACCTTTAAGGCTCCAAGGAGATGTGCCCCCCTTGGCTGGGCCCCACAATCCACTCAAGAGTCCATGAGGTGCGCCCCACTAGCCAAAGGACCCACAATCCACTCAAAAGACAGAAATTTGTTGCATTTGCCTAAGTTAGACTTAGGCTAAGATAACGAAGGCTGATTTGGGTCACTTTTGTCTCCATCAGCTAGCCTAGGACACATAGGCATAGCTGAGACACCTATTGAGCTACAAAAATTAACATTGTGTGATGCTGCTAATTTTATCAAGCTCAAAACCCTAACTCACCTCGGGACTGTGCTAAACCCTAGGCCGCCTTATCCTGATTCCTTTATAATTAGTAGATATGCTATTTTATCCTATTAAGTCTACATGCATATCATTCTGAAAAACAGAAAGTCTGTGGTCTACAAGATGTTGGGTCATGCACTGTAAAGTAATATTTTGGGCAGGTTATTCTTTTTAAGAAACTCCAGAAAGCAACGTTGGATAGACTGCAGTGTGAGAGTAATGTGGCCATGGGATACCAGAGATTTGCATGTAGACTGTGGTTGCATGCTGTTTTGACTCCCTCACAGTTCGATTAGGCTCTAAAATATTGCAGGTCGACTTCTGAGAATGAGGGTTGACTGAGTTTAGAGGCTGCTGCATGGTACAAGACAGCAATCGTACAGTTAATGAGTCCCAAGATAGTTTATTCTAGAAAGTTTTCAGCCACAGCAATCATAAGACTTGAAAGGAGCGCTGTAGTAGCCTTTAGTTAGCAGCCTGTGGTCATCTAGAGCATTGTAGCTGCTTGTCTTCAGTCTATATAGCAGATGGACCATCAAAACAGTGGCTGTCTCAGAGTTAAACAGTGAGATGACAGCAGTTTAAGTCTTTGTTCAGAGTTTTCCCTTCAACAGGTGGCAGTTTGGTGACATCCATGCACAGAACAGCATGCTGCCAGCAAACCTATGCATGGTATTCACCCTACAATACAGCGTTGGATTGACAATTTTGGGCTGGCAGGTCGACTTCGCTGTTGATTCTTACAGCAGTTCGTGTTATTATATGTGGCAAACAGTGACATGTTCCAGCACTTCTACCATGCAAACAGTCACATAACAGCGCTGTGTGTGGGGCAGTACCACCTTTTGTATGCATGAAGAGAGAAGTCACTCTCAAGTCTGAGTATACAGCCTGTTTGCAGCCAATTGACCTCACATGCAGTGCATAGCTAGGGTGAACTGCTGCTAATTTTATCCTTCGGATTCTATATAAACAAGGTGGAGATGGCAGGCAAAGGGGGGAAGAATTTCAGAGAATTATTTACATTACAGCCTGTCATCCATCCATTTCCATTCTTCATTGCTGCCTTCACTGTGTGCACTGCTCATTATGCAGCCAGTCTTGTTTTTGTCATTCTGATGCAAACAATTTGTTTATTAATATAAAGATAGGGTTTGATTATGCCGTGTCTTTAGAGCTTTTCAAATCTCATGGTTGAATAATCGTGTTGTGTTACAGTGGTGTGGGTGGCCTTACTCTTAGTGCCCTTATTTTGATGTTATATTCACTTAAGCGCATATCCATTATATTTTTGTTATCATTCATAGCTGTAGTTGGTTAATTGAATCTCCCTCATTATTATTTTGACTAATAGTTTGTCTTTGTCCTTGATTGCTTGCACACATATCGAGGACAAATATTTTATGTGCTAATCACTTATGCTAACTATGCAGATTTCCTAAGTTGTTCACTGCGTACGATCACTAGGGACACCCCCCTGTGACTGGAAAGGCACCAGTCCAAATGGAGGAGTGATTAACAGTGACCTTAGGCTAATTGCTCATAGTTATTTCGTAGGTTTGCTCGGAGCAGATCTGTGAGATAACTACCTTAAAGTTTGAGAGAGATGCTTGAGGATTATCTACATAACAGTTTTTCATATCGATGTTTCAAACCACACTCAAGTTCATCATTGGGATAGATTGAATGCGATGATGAACCTGAGTGTGGTTCGAAATGTCGATATGAAGATAATCTTGAAGTATCCATCTCAAACATATCTCACTGCAGAAACTGGAAATCTCAAATACCTTAAAGTTCATTAAGTTAAGGAGTATACATTACTGGTGTATCATTTTATAGAAGACACATATATACATAGCTGGAGATATTCTAAAATTTTGAATAATTTGCAGTTTTTTCATATTAGAGTGATGTATTTTTTTATAATTACAATTTTTTTATAATGTTTTACACCAAATCCAAATTTGTGTATAGTAGCTTTGCTATGTACCATCTCGTGTGTCAAGGTTCAAGGACCTCTGCTTTGATCTACCCATCCTTTCGCTAGTTATGCTTTACTGCTGCATTTTTAGATTTGAATTAGAACTAACTTCTCTTTTACTGTTCTTTTTGCCAGGAAATACAATCTGCACTCCCTTTGTGACTGTTACTGGATGTTGTGTTCACAAATCCCTTTCGCTAGTTATGCTTTACTGCTGCATTTTTAGATTTGAATTAGAACTAACTTCTCTTTTACTGTTCTTTTTGCCAGGAAATACAATCTGCACTCCCTTTGTGACTGTTAACCTATTTTGGTCATTGAACATTAATAAAATTTCAATTTCAATTTCCATAAAGAAAAGATAAAAGAAAAGGAATGCCAAGGAAATGTACCTGTTTCAATTCCTGCTTCACATAAGGGAACTTATTCAGAATTAACTTAGCAATCTTTTCCGCAGTTTCCTCTGCATTCTGTTCCTCCCCCGCCATATCAGCCGAAGAAGGTGACTCCGAATCTTCATCTGAACTACGTTCTATGTGTTTCCTCTTACTCCTCCCATTCCTCTTGTCCCGTCTTTCCCTCTTCCGCTTTTTCCTCCCTTTCTTGTCCTTGCGTCTGCGATGATCCTCCTCACTGGAGTCCTCGCTTGAACTCTCCTCTATCCGCTCAACCATTCTGGATTTATGATATTTCTTATCTCTGTGACTCCGATTCCTCCGGTTCTTCCTTTCTTCTTCAGTGTCAGTGGTAGAATTATCAGACTCTGCATAGTCATCTTTACTTCTCTTCCTCCTGGTGCTGCTGCTAGAATTCTTCTTTCTGTTCTTCCGACTACTTCTTTCACTCTCTCCTCCCATTTTAAGATCACTGATGCTTCCGGTAAATATTTAAATACACAGAACGTACATTTGGGATTCAAATTTTGAAGTTTAAAATTTTAAGTAGGGTTTGAACTCCGTGGCCCACTGTCAGTGAAAAGATGAAATTCAAAAGAAAATAGCTTGTGCTGAAGAGAATAGCTTACATGCCAGAAGCCAACTTATTCGCAGGCAAAAGAAGGTAATTTCACGCTTGAAAAATATATATTTTGCCGCGGCGTCTGCATTTAGCTGCTTCAATCCTATGTAGCTGCTTGAAATTGAAATTGCACCGCAAAACTTGATCGAAAGTCAAGGGGATGGGGATGGGGATCTCCTTTTTCAGAGGGCAATTCTTCGGAATTCGAGAATTTCTTTCGTAGGAGTCGTGGATGATGCATTAGTTTAGTTTAGTTTGTAGATGAAGAGAGGGTTTTCCCGAGGGTACAATTGATGGATTGTTTTCTGTACATAAAACCCTGAAAACTCCACCTCAGCCCTGTGTAGCGATCTTCCGGGTCAGGTCTATTGATACCACGCCCTCTCATTATATCAGGGACCCCGCACTATAAGGAGTTTGCAATCCATCGTCGAGTTTACTAAGGTGCTTTGATTTCTTCGGTGCCCCAGAGGCAAACACCACACGGATTCGGAACTGAAGGTTGCCCCTTGCACACGTAAGATTTGCTTACCTCCCAATTATCACGAGGGGCATTGTCTAACTGTTAAGTAGATCACCGGTTATGTTCGTCGAAATCCGCTTATGTAGAGTCTCAATTTGAATTAATTTGTTATTCAAATTGCAATTATGATAATTTAAGTCAGGTGAGGGGAAAAAAACGCTATGATTGTAGTTTGGAGTGAATGAATTTATAGTTTGCGTTATTATTGAAGTGTATTGGTTAGATAAGAGGACTGAGCTGTTATAGTGAGTATGGGGAGATATTGTTATGTAATAAGTATTAAATAAAATATAAATAATTACTTACAAGAATTAATATATGTAATTAAATGATAAAAAAAATTACATTTTAAGAAATTTGATTTCATAAACATATTATGTTTATGATGGATTTAAATTGATTGTAATTTGATAAAAAAAACATTAAAAATAAAATTGTTGTGTTCACAAGTTTGACCTATATTTGATTCTAATTCTAAATCATTTGAATTCATATCCTTCTTACATTAAAAATTATAAAATTTTCCAATCTAAAACAACATTATCTTAATTAAAAACTCCATATACTAAAATGAAAATAAATTCAATGTTTCACTTCTAAAACAAACTTAAAATAATTACTTATTATCATTCATTCATTCATTCATTCAACATTGAGGTGGAATTGTTGTACACACTATGATTAAGAAGTATATTAGTGGGTTTACGTGATCATGATAGCCTTTACTCTTTTGATAGGGGAATTGTATTGGTAGAGAAATATCACCACCCTTCTAATTAAGTTTTTAATACTAAGATTTAGTTTGTTTTTTTAATATATTTTATTTAATTCAATATTAATATTTAAAAGTTAGTATATTTTGTAGATAAAAATTCAAAAAAAAAAAAAATTAAAGTAATTTTAAAAAAGATAATATAAAATAAGTTTGTTAATGTCTAACAAATGATTATAAAAAGGGTAATGTGATTGTTAAGTATATTCATAGAAATACAAAGTAGAAATGCAAGGGCCACTACTATAAAAGCAAGATGAAAATGAATCTAAGGTCTAAAGCCTAAGCATATAAAATTGTAATGCCAATACATGAATCATCTCACTAATGTGAATACACAACCTTAGGGTGAATAATAGAAATAGCATGCATGAGGAAACCTAGGAGGGGACCGCATCATGTCCTAGTGTTGTTGTTGTCTCTTGTAGAAGAGGAGGAGGGTGGAATGTCTCTCGCCATAACTAGAATCTTAATATATTTGTCTCTCCTAACATATGAGATCAAAGAAAATAAGCTCTTGATAGATGGTTGACCAAAGGAGCTAGGTTGTGGTATGTCATGTCCCCTGCATGGAAACCCCTTGTCATTGAGCTTTGGAGGGAGTACTTTATATATTGGTGTTGAGTGCACTGACTTGGGATATGAGGCAACAACTTCATAATGGTATCATTGGCAGAGATCAAATGGCTCCCTGAAGTCCCACACATCTGGACGCTAAGATGGTATTATTGTTCATCGACATCCTCGCACCCTGTCCTCTAGGAGCACCCAAAAAAAGATGTTATTAACCTAGTAGTGTCCGATTGAGGGGATGTCAAGGTGAGTGGGCTCTAAATTGAAGGGACTCCCTCGTATACAAGGTTAGGCATCATTGGTTGAGATATTGGAATAAAACAGAGAGAGAGTTATGGAACTCCCTAGCAAGATAGTAAAATTGACCACAAATTTGGTAGTAAATGGGATATAAAAAGGTGAAATGCTCCTCTATCTCAATCTCTTTTAGATTGTAGAGTTGACAAGTCCTATCGACCCAAAGAATGTGATGTTTGGCTTCAACTTGAAGTTAATGCGAGTTAACTTTGAATTGTCTCAAGGGGATCCTAAGTGCATGCATCCAGTGTTGAAGTGTATAAGGAGGACAAACAATGAGGCCATTCCTCAACTTCGTAAATTGTTCCACATAGAAGGTCATCTTATTTCAACACCCCTATTAGGGCAATCCATGTGCCCTGTATATACTACCCATAGACGCACTCTCTAGTAATCTTGTCCAACCCCTACTTGGTCAGTAAGAGATGACCAGGAGCATCAAGAGAATATTGGAATAGGGGAATGCAGTCCATCAAGATGCCCACAGAGTGCAAGAGACATTTAACATCTACAAACCTACAATGATTCTACTATAAGACCTAGTTAAGGCTATGGCCTCTAAGAAGCAGTAGGCAGGATTAGGGTATCGAGCTCAACTGGTAGAAAAAATCGTAAAGCTCCAAACACGGTGAAGAAGAGACAAAAGTCCAAAAATGGATTCAATGTTGAAAGGGTGGATTGCAACATCCACCTAGATAATGGGTTGGGGAATTTTTCTCTTGTTTCTTATGATGCAATGAAGCATGAGGAACTAAACTCACTCAATCTCAAACCATTCTAACCTCGGAAAACTAGGTCCCTGAAACCTCCAAGCTAGAAAGGACATGGGTTTGATAATGGTGTCCAACAAATTCATCTTGGATGACACGACCTGAAAATTATTCTTAAAGCACAATATCTCAAGAAGAGTGAGGGAGCCATACCTCTTGTTTATTTGGTTCCTCGTACTAAATCTGGGCCCCAAAAACCGAATACCCAAATATGTGTAGGACTGGGTGATCTCAAAGTGAGAGTATATAAGAACATTATTTGACCTGTTGAAGGTTGTAAGTTTGGTTTTACCTAGGTTGATCATCAACTATTGAAGAGTAGGGCATCCAACTATATTTGTATATCCTCTAAGGTGGAGGACAAGAGAACCACATTGTTTGCAAAAAAAAAGGATTCATATCAAAACATGGTTGAGAGGGCACCCATCTCCAAGTTGTATGTGCTCCTATAAAAAGGAATCGATCGCATCAATATAAATCTTAGATAATATGTGTGAGAAAGGTGTTGATGTTTGAATCGATTAAGATCGAAACAACAACCTCATGAGGATTAAATATCCCCCTTTGTTTTTATAGAGGTGGTACTCCTCTTTGAATTCTTTAAAGATTTATCTTTGAAAACCTTGAAAAAGTAATATTAAAATAGGAGAGTGCTAAAAAGAAAACTACAAGTCTTTATCATTCAAATAAATAAAAATATTGAATAGAATATACATGCATCAAGCATTCCTGAAAAATGGACGAGGAGCCTTCACTCATAAAATAGTATATTTGCATAAATGTGATACAAAGAAAATAACTATAAAAAATATAACATGAATCTCATATCCATCACAATTTCAAATATTTTTTATCACATTCAAGGAAAGAAAGATGGAGGGCCCACATATCAGATAAATTTAAAGAAGACTTTTCCTTAAAATCAAAATAGGATTTGATAGGTTAATTTCACATATATTATACTCAAATGCTTAGAGTTCAAAGATATAATTAAATTAACCTCGAAGTAGTTCTATGGAGTTTTCTAAAAAAACAAAATAATCTATGATAGTCTTAAAAAAATAAAAGGCGTTTGTCCAAAGATGGACTGGGATTGACTCCCATGTACCATAAAATAAAGAAATGAAATAAGAAAAGAGCAGGAACAGAGTTGGAACAGGGCAAGAACAATGTAAGACTCGAAAAGAGAACAAAAGGGAGCGACTAGAAAACGATTATATTCTCCTTGAGATAGATAAAATATAATTGAATGAACTTTGAAAGCGGAAGATAAAGGGAGAAGGATGTGATCAATTTGCACTTACTGTGATAGAATCTCTCATTCATTTTTGGGTCGTTGTTGCTCCTATATTCTCTCTGGTGACAGTTTCTTCACCGGTACCAATTGCTTATGTTTGATCTTCTTCAGTAATCTTGATTAAGGCCAACTTTAACCAATTTCCAATATGTTCATGTATTGGAGCAACGTTTACCTCTTATCTAACATTGTACTTTCTAATTCTCTATTATCAATTGAAAGTTGTTGTAATGTAATTTCAATATCTTCATTTTTATTTACATATTCCATGAGCCAACTTTCAATTTCTTTCTCTATGTACTCAGTCATAGGGTTGAACTTTTTCGTTGATATACCTTTCAATATCTCTACATGTTCTTCAAATTGTTGCCTTGCCAAGAGAATGTTATTTAAAATAAGTTTGGGATCTTGTACTTCACCAGTAGTTCCTGCAAGGTCTAATCACATTATCTTGGAATAAGCTTCACTCTTTTTGACACTTAGGACATCCAGGTCAACCAGTAATTCTTTTAATGTATTAATTATTTTCATCCAGCACGCCTTCAGTTGTTTCATGCGGGTGGGGGAGGGGAAATCTTCCTCTTTTCTTTTCAGCTCGCTCATGCTGGTGGGTCTTGATTATCTCCCTCTTCTTCTTCAAACAAAAACGCAATAGCAAGTGAAATATTGTATCTAACAAACGTCACGTGGGCCATGAAAAAATGATTTGGGTCAAAACCTTTGATTTCATCTACAAATTTCAAGTTGTATAGGTCCAATTGAACTGCAAATTCATCAATTTTAGAAATGCCTCTGAATAAAATTTGCCCAATTTTTCATGGCATTGGAATAAACTGTTTTTTCCTTTTTTGATGGAAGAAATGTACCCAGAATTTGTACTGTCTAGCAACCTTTATGACAAACATTCTATCTGAAACATAATAAGTGAGGTAGAAAGGCTTCTCATGAGAACAATATAATCCGATCATAGTATAATGCTCCATTTTTTCATAACTCCCCTTTTTATTTAGGAATTTTGATGCTTCCAGAGACAATCTAGATGTGTTTTGACCAATTATGAGTTTCTTGGAAACATAAACGAATATGTTATAAACTTCAAAAAAATGATAAGTAACCCTTTATCTCCAGAGGGTTTGGCACCACATTGGTACTCAATCAATTTTACAGTCAACCCTCCTTCTGATACTCATACCTTTAAAAACATGACAACAAGTGATAGCAAATATCAAATATGAGGACATGTAGAATCTTTTATTTTCCCTTAAAATTGCTAATTGTGAGGAAATTTCTATGGAAATAATCTTCGCCTAGTCAAAGATTGCATTCTCATGAACTGTAAAATATAAAATGTACAGGGCTAACCAAGAAATTCTCGTTGTTGATTACTGACCTATAACTCTGGTAAAGAGCCATGCAACCTATTTATAAGGATTTTTAAGCGAACCGACTCGAATATTCGATAAATCCTCCAACATCATGGCAAGATCTTCAAGGTATTCCAACAAGAGTTCAAGTCCATAATTTTTTTCCTTAAGGAATTGTCTATCTTCCTCCCCTTTTAATGTGATGGTTGGCTTGGGGATCTTTAGCATCCTTCTAAAAACGGATGGTGACAAGGAAACAAGAGATTCCCCATGAAGTTGAATCACTCTCCTATTATGTTCATACTTATCAACTCACCAAGAAACAATTTCCCTAGAGTCAAAAACCTCTGGTACACACCCTCTGGAAGCGATGCCTAACGTCTAGACTATATTTTTGTTCCTTCATGGTAGTGGCAATGAAGAATAATACCAGTAAGACTTCGACCATTGGAATCTATCGTCCTCTTGCTCGAATAAATTGAAAGTATCCCCACATAAGTGTTCTCTTCCTTTCACTGCCATGTTGTCTGAAAGTTGGCGGAATTTTGTATATTCACTTTGAAACGTTAATTTCAAAGTAAATCCCCTTCTGATAATATAACCCACATCTCCTTTTTCGATGAAAGAGTTATTGCAGATTAAATGAAGTTTTACCTCGAGAAGTCTGCCATTAATAACAACCTTTTCAAAATTTAATTAAATGTTATCCTCTGCAAGATTAACATTAAATAAAGTCTTGGGGAAAGTGTAAAATAATATATGTAATATGACGAAGGATCAAATACAGATATCAAGAAGTGAAGAAACAAGCATAAACCCGCGAACTTGCGGTGATATTGAAAAGCGGTTAAGTATTGATCTATCAAGAGAGTCAAGAGTCAGTCGGACTCATAGAGCACAAGAAAATGAAATGGGAAAACATGAACCTACGAGTCAGCCAACCCGTGAACCCCTCATGCTAACAAACTTTGAAAATATTCTCAGTGCAAAATGAGTGTCGCGAAACAATAAGGTGCATTTTGATGACGACGAAAGAGAAAACTTGAATGAGAATGATGATACCAACCCACGAACCTGTCGTTATGGGAGAACTTAAGAGATGGCTAAGTCTCAGTGCAATATGGATACAACGGAGAAGAGAAGTGTATTTTGTATTACATGGAACTTGATAAGGAAGGCTATGAACCCGCCATGAATTCAAAATTTTCTAAATAAAGAAAAGGTAAAAACAAAATATATGAGCTTATATATAGGTCAACAAAAGGGCACCCCTGCTTCACCCCAATAATGCTTCTAATATAAATTGAAACTTTGTGTGTTCTATGAAGGAAACCGAGCATGGGCTCATAGAGACACATAATAGTAGTAATCGAGGTCTTTAAAATACCAATGTCTCTAAGCCTCGGAAATAGTGCCTTCCTTGGGATTGACTCAAATGTTTTTCGAAAGTTGACAAAACAACCAGATTCTTTTGAAGAGTGGTGTCTCGCCTCCTTGATGATGGCATAGAGAGTGAGAATATGACATATGTTTTGGAACTTTGGCTTGAAACTCGTATGTCCTCTGGCCCTCAAAATTTATCCTCACAAGCTTTGTTGATCATTGTAGTTGAAGGGTAGTGGCATGGAATTTGAAGAATGTGTGTCCCACCATGATCATCCTACAACTATTTGAATCCGCACTAGAGCCCAATGTGTGGATCGAGTGAGTGGCGTGGTGGGACTAGGCCCATGGAAATATTGAGCACACAACATGATTAAACAAATAAACAAGATAATGAATTATAGAATGTATACCATGCTTGAATAATTCCCCCTAAAACCCCTCTTTGTTTACCACTCTATTCGTGTTCATCTCCCAAATTATCTTTCAGATATCCGTATAAAAACAACATGTGACATGAGGAATGGGGAATGAGACAAGAACAATATGTTTCTCTTGTGCGTGATAAAGGATGATCAGATGGGTGAACATGGCATGGGGATAAAGGTTTGTGGGTAGATTGGAATAGTTGGCCAAGAGGGTGCACCAAAAGGCTTGGGGGACTGTTGGAGTGGTGCATGCAATTCACAACTTCTACGTGAGATGAAGAAATATTTATTGTGGCATAGGAGGTATCAGTAAGAATTCTAGAGATGGGGAAAGTAGGTTGGATGATGCACGAAGGTGTTGTGGAGCTAGCAACAATGTACTTTCTAATCATCGTTATTCTAGTGGTTCATAGGACCAAATCCAAATTTTGAGGAGCGGGTAGTATGGGTGGCACGGGGATAAAAGTTGAGGGTCACATCTCAGATAAATAAGGAGAAAAGGGCATACTTGGAGGAGGAAGACTCACACACTGAAAAAGTAGGAAAGTGGAAGGAGTAGCAGGTAAAGTTGAGAGGAGTAGCTGTCTAGATCCCCGTCATCAAAGGAGATAACAGTGTGAGAAGGGATTTGTTGGAACCCAAAGTTTTGTGTTAAATTTTGCGTGTGCGTACAAACGGAGTTGTGTGCTCATTCCATAGTTTTGTGTGCGCCTAAGGAAATGTGCAAGGAATGACATAGAGTGCACACAGGACTGATTTTTGTTAGTTGTGCACCAAGCTTAAAGACTACCAAGTACTCGCCAATATGAGTTTTGTCAGTTGTGCCAAAGAACAAGAAGATGCTTGTCGAAATCAAGAAAGGAATCATCGGGAAATCTCCCTGAATGATTACTGCCAGCAGCATATGAAGATGTGGGATGACCAGAGGATGAGTTGGCCAGACATTTGAGATTTCCCTTGATGCAGGAAGTCTACGTGGAGAGTTGACAAGGATCAGAAACGTGTGAGGTAGTTTTATCAGAAAAACGAGTGGAGCATAGCAGAAAGAGACAACACTCCCCAATAGAGAAAGCTATAAAAGGAATCTCTAACATCATAAACAGAGCTAGTTGTTTTTAGTGAGTTTAGTGAGCTATTTGGTGAGAATAGTGAGACATTGAGAACATTGATCCTTCATTATCGAGCTCACTTTTAGCCTGTTGTATTGTTGCAATGCTTTGAATATAGTTGTGTCTATTATGTGTCTAAGTTTTGAGCAAGGGTGCATTGCATAGTATGTTGTAATTATAAGGTTTTATATTGTAAAGATATGAAGTTATATGGATGTCATATGTATCTATCATGCATGATGTATATCTCTTATGTGACGGAATGCTTCCAGTAATAAAGATATGATAGTTTTGATCCACTATGTGTCTGGGATGCATGAGTTGAATATGTGTGTGTATAGTTTTAATTATTAGTCCAAATAGTTTATCAAACATGAGCTACATGGATGCCAATCGCAGTGACTTGTCGTGTGTCTAATCCTTCATCCCTATCACAAGAACTTGTGGTCTTAGTGATCCTATCTACATCTCAGGTGAGACCTTCCTCGACCTTGGTCGAGGATTGATATGTCGACGCTTTGGGGTTTATGTTGGACAACTCTAAACGAACCTTGGGTCTAAACCTACCTAGCATTAAGAAGGATGAGACGCGTGCAAGCATAGATCAAAAGTGCCCAACAAATGTTTCTGTTGTCGAGACTTGAAGTCTAGTCAAGATAGATGAAGGAAGAAGAGAAATGAGTTGGCATCCTTCTAATGAGGAGATTCAAGACTAGATAGAAGCAAAAGAAGATGATTTTTCCCTGCGAGAGACTCAAGGATTAAAGGTGAATGTGAAGCAATGGAAAGGCATATATCTTTACTCATACGTGCATGGGATTTTCTTTGCAGAATTTCCCTGTATTTTCCATGAATGACTAAAGAGGCAAGTTGCTACCAATTCTTCGGTGTGGTTGTTGGAGTGAGTGGTTTGGGATCAATCAGAGATTGAAGAATTGAAAGTGTTGGACAATAAGTGGACCCGAGCTATTGATTTATGGTTTGCTTGAGTAACAGAAAGTTGTATTATTGGATTCGTCGTGGAATACACCAATTCTTCCAGTGAGGCGGAAAGAAAGTTTGATGAAGGACCAAGAAGGTGGGTGCTGGAAGAAATTATGCTTTGGATAAAAATGTTGTTTGTGGAGAAGGGGATGTTGCGCATGGAGCTCGATCAAATGACTGACTAAACTCCCCTGGCATAGGGTGGAGGGGTTTCTGCAAAGATAGGGGAAAGTCAGAAAAAAGAGAGAAAATGGGTCTGATGAGGAGGATCCATAAATTATCGAGCTGAGGTGAGTTATGGAATGGACCTAGCAGAGTAGAGGAGAAAAAGAGTCGAGAGGTAAACAAAATAGTTGAGATAAGACGAAGAATGAAAGAGAAAGGTGGAAAAGAATTAACAAGGGGCACGTGACGAGAGGTCGGGTCTAAGATGAAGAGAAATGAAATCGCACTGCGTGCTAGTGCAGGAGTGTATGTTATGCCAGCGTGGATCATGGACGAGGATAGGCCCGCAAAGAGGCATGGCATAGAGGAGATAGTGTCCAGTGGGGATGCCAGTAGTGATACTAGTACAGACCTAGGTGACGAAGTCCTCACCCCTTGGATTTTACGGAGTGCCGCAACCTTAGAAGAATATGAAGCGCAGAGTTGTGGTGCACTGATAAGAAGGGATTATCCAAATTTATAAATGGAATGAAATGAAATACAAAGTTTTAACAAAAACACATAGATACAATGAAACTTGACTTCCATTAATAAATGGAATATGTTGAACTGTAAAAGTGCAAATGAAACAAACTCACTCGAATGGTGGTAGCTTATCTCTTAGAAGAGATGTGACGTCTACGTGAATTCGCCAGAGCGCATTACAATGAGGTCGAAAGGCCTTTTTATCATAAAGAAGCAATGAGGAAACCCTAAACATCCAAAAACATAGCACTAGGAGATGAAATGCCAAAAGGCTTGATCCAGGAGGATCTCCACATGGAAAATTACTACTTTGCACGCCACAAGATAAATCATTAAAATCGTTTGATGATAGGTGACAAAGTTTAAAATAAATAATTGATGCTCATGAATGATTTAATTAAATTGTAAAAATGATTAATACTTGGAACGAGTATGAGAAACTCATGTATTAGTCATCCAAATTGGAAAAAAGAGGAATACTTGGAGTGAGTGGAAATCTCATGTATTATTTGGGAATCCAACTCATAAATTAGTTTCCTAATTTTAAGAGGAAATTAGTTTCCTAGTCTAAAGGAGGAATTTAAGGGTCTCATGAGTTGGTTTGGACTCTTCCTCACTTTATTACAAGTGGTTTCCTAGTCTTAAGGGAAGTTAAGGTTGGTTGAGAAGCTTTCTCATTTTTGCCCTTGAGTGGTTATTAGTTTTCTCACTTTTGTCCTTGAGTGGTTATTAGATCCTAAATTTGTGGATCTTGTCTCCATGAATGTGGAGACTAAGGAAATTATTTTAACCCCTTTATTGGGAGAGATTTTGGAGGCCTTATGTGGAGGCTCTTTTGAGAGTTCTTTGAGGAGAGAATCAAGCAATCATGCTTGTGGTTTGTAAGACTCTTCATTGGGAGAGTTGAGCCCCCTCCATTGGGGAGAATGTACTCCTTCTAGTGTCTGAAGAAATGTCACTTATGTGAGAGCCTTGGAGCATGTGCCACATTTTGTGAGAAAATTTCAGCCCTGTAAAAGAAAGGATAATCAAGTGATTTGTATTCCAAGCGGATCCAGAGACGTAGCCAGGAAGTCCCGATGAACTTCGTTAACAACTCGATGATCTCTTGTCTCATGTTTTCTTATGCATGTTTTATTTTCACAATTGTAAATATGACCTTCATTAAGTGGCCTAGAACCAAGTCAATTTGGGTATCAGTGTCACCCCGATTTCAGATTAAGTGGTATCAGAGTAGGATTGACAGGGATTGCAAGTGTTGAAGACATCACTGAAGAGGGAATTTGTTGATTTTGGAGTGCCTACTGGTAAAATTTAGATTTCTCTCTCAATATTTATCTGTTTTTAACAATTTTAGTTGCGTTGTAAATATTGTTATCACTGAAATTTCGTCCGCAAATGGTTACATGAATCCAACATCTCCAAACAACTATTAAGTTCACCCATGGACCAAAATTACCAAAAAATCATTTCCAAAAGATCCAAAACTATACAACCAGTTATAAAATCAGGATGTGCTATGACTATATAGGGATCGCATGCACATGCGCTATCACGAAACGGAGGAAAAGCGCACATGTGCACGATGCGCGACTGTGGATGCTAAAAGTCGCGCACACCTGAGAACGACGCATTTATGATGTTGGTCGGCCTCCCACCCACTTTTGGTTCAGCTTCCAAGTCGATTTGACATCCAAATCTCAGCTGAATCTGGCTGGGTGGTTGGTCAAAGACCTAAAGCTACCCTAAACAACCCCTTGTTCACACTAAAAGTTGGTTGCATAATACCTCAAAGTTGCGCTATAAAAAGGGGCCATGGGTGCATTACATCTTCAAGGAATTCATTTGTAAGGTTATGATGCTGCTATTCTCTTGGGGAATCCTCTTTTCTCATCAAGATCATACTAGCACCATTCCATTTGAGCTATTCACATCACCTTTTGAGTGATTTAGCTTGGGATTCTTTCACCTTTCAAGTTTTCAAGTTGTAAGAGGAGCTCAATCTTAGGGGTACAAGAGCCCTCCCTTGGAGGAAGAAGGGACCAAAAGTCTCCCTTTCTCCTTGGTGTTTCTTTTCACTAATACAATCCTTTCCATTGGTGACATGAGTCTTGTTTGTTTCTTGTTCTTATGTCCTTATGCATTATAGTTTAATTGTTTTTATCATTCCTAGTTTACTTCTTAGCTTAGTCTTTTATGCTTTATTCTTCTAACCCTTTCCTTTACTGTTGTCTTACTTAGTTAACCCAACTAAGCTTGTAAACACCTTTGTTTTGCTCATCTAGGTGACAAAAGAGGCGAACAGATTGGCAACTCCACTGGGGAAAGGCATCAATTTCCTGCCCCACTTGGGTTATTTTAGCTCTTTTTTTTGTTTATTTAACGTGCAGGTACCATAACTGGCCCAAGTTGACCTACAGGAAGCCGAATTCAAAGCTTAATTGAAGGAATTTCATCCGAAATTTTCTTCACGACTGTGTGACAGCTATGCGCGGGTTTATCGGCCCACAGTTGCGCATTGTGCACACGTGCACCAAAATCACTGTATTACTCAGCGCCTTCTGTGCACCTGCGCACATCAACCTCTTCTAGTTCACGCATTGGCGCTCAAAGCACCTCTGTCTAGTCTGAGACCCGCACACCTATGCAAAAAAATACACATTGTAATCTTTTTATGATCTGTGGAGGGCCCATAGCCTTCTGAAAGTTGATTCCATGCATGTTGCACTACACTTACATTCCCTCTCTATATAAAGGGATTAGTCAAAACACATAGGCACTTAGGGGTAAAATCATAACTTTTCCTCCTTTTTGTCGTTTTGCCACATGGATGGCCCACTTTGACTAAAGTTAAGTTGGAATCACTCTACATCACATATAAAACTTGCATTGGGACCAGAAATTGGATAACAATCATTGAGTATGCTCTTCTCTCATGCTTCAAAGCAACCTTGAGAATCAGAAAGAGGTTGTGGGACAATTTTGTCTCCCTTAAATAGACAAAATCTTTAGGAAAGGACAATAGCCCCCTCGGGACTCCGCTTAGTTTATTTTTCAAACACATATTAAGATTGTAAGGGCCCATACATGCCCACATGCTACAAAGATATGATAGTGTTGAAATTTGCTTTCTTAGATTAACTCACTAGGGAAGTTTAAAGGTTTTGTAACGGGCCCATACATGCCCACATGTGAACAAACTAGGATAGTTTCAAAGCTTTCTTAGATTAAATCACAGTAGGGAGTTAAAGGAATAGTAAAGGACCCACATGTCCACATGCTAGTTTCCTAGGGACTTTAAAAATTCCGCAAGGTTGTACCAACGACATTTAGTTAATTAGGTAATCAAAGACTTGTAAGGACCAAGCGAAGTCCACATGCAGCAAGGTGACACCCAATTTATTAAAACTTGACACACTTTCACTTGTTCACACACAAGATCACCAATCACTCACATAGTTTTATCTAGAAGTTGTGGAGGTCAAAGTAAGTTTCCTCCAACGGGATTCTGAAACACCCCACCCCTTTTCTTGACAAAACTATCCACTCCCATTTAATTTCAATGAGGTTGGTTCACACCCCCAATCTCTCACACAAACACATCTAAAATTTTCTTAAAAACTCACTAATTTTTCCTCCACAGAAGGTGCCAAAAGAATTTTCTTTAGTCTAGGTAGGATCTCGGGGATAGGCATCCAAATAACTCCCCGTTATCTGGTTCTCACATTTTCAAAACAATAGAAGTTGTCAAATAGGGAACTTTAAATCCTCCAAGTCAAGTGTTCCTAACACCATAAGGCAGGGAGATACCCGTGAAAGTTTGAAGGCCGAGGTCCGGTTGTTCTGTGCGTCCCCCTTTGAGGCACCCACCTCTTGGACGGGATCCAGCCCGTGACCCATTTCTTAGGCCGAAAATCTAAATGCCTCACTTTGACCGAGGTACCTAGTGACCAAATTTTAGGACATCTACCCAGGTGGCAATTGTGGGTTGTAATTGCACCTTGATCAGATTTTGTGTGGCTATTGGGAAATATCGCCAGTTCTTTTGGGATATGCCCCCTCTACCCCTCATTATAATTGATTGCTTCATCCTTCACTAGTTTCTCTTCCGGTGGCTTTAGACTCCACTATCGAGTGCTATTGGAAGGTCCAGTTCTATTTGAGAAGAAGGATGTTACATCTTTTAGGACACGAGCATTTGTTTTCTTTGTTCTCCCATGCGGACAAAATTCACCTATCCACATATATGATTCTTTATCAAAACACTTTATGTATGATGCCCTTCTGATTACATCTGATTTGGAAATATATTGTGAAGGTTCAAGAAATTGCAGTAAAGGCTCTTGTTTACTTATTGCTCTCACCACCATTCACACACATTCACTCAGCTAGTTGGACATCATAGGGGACCCACAGAACCCCCGTCATTCCAAACGCTTGCTAAATCTCCCCCCTATTCTAGGAGGAGTTACTTGTCTTGCCAACTCATTGGCTCCCCCTTCTCAGACCCCTGTGAGTGCCACTGTCTTGGGATCAACATTGCTTGGCTCCACCTTACTTGGATCCACTTCCCAAGGTCAACCATCCACTCGCTCTCCTTTACACGGAAGCGGGATGCCAACTTCTTCTCAAAGAGGAAGTACAAACCCACCTAGCCCCCTCCAAGGGTCAGGTACTCAGACCACTCACACTATGGCCAGAATTGATCCTCCGCCACCACCCCATATGCCATATTTGGTTTCCCTCAATATCCTGGATCTGACTAAACTCACTAATGATCTTATATTGCACAACCCCACATGGCCTGCAATGCCTACCAAACTCCCTTTAGACATCCCCAAGTTTGAAGGAAAAGCAGGAGACGATCCCGCCAACCATATCATGACCTTTCACCTATGGTGTTCTTCAAACAACATCATGGATGATTCCATCCGATTGAGGTTATTTCAATGTACTCTCACTGGCCCATCAACCAAATGATATGTAGAAGAAAAATCTGGGTCCCACGTGACTTTTGAATCCTTGGCCAAAGCATTTTTTACCTTCTTTCAATTACTTGTTCATCATGATAATGGCCTTGAACTACTCTCAGACTTCAAACAAACTGCCTCCACACATATTGTTGACCACATCCACGAATGGTGTCAGCGACGTAGCCTCTGCAAATCTGACGCTACCCCCCAACAATGTCTCAATTGGTTCCTCAAATCACTTGTTTCCCTCCTTGCCAAAGATGTGGCCGCCACCTTCCCCCGGTCTGAAGAATAAGCCATTAGCAAGACCCAACAGTTCGAACTCATTTACGACCAGTCCGGATACCTATACACGATACTCCTGGACGCCCCAAGACCCGTGCCATTTGGCCAAGACAAACCTGGGATGTCTCACTCAGCAGATGGATTGATCGGTAACACTACACACCACAACCCACAGCCTCAACAACCACCCATGTATGGCACACCCTAATATCCGTCGGCATATGGAGGAATCTCTTATTATCCTCCTCCTCCTTATCAACATTCATACCCTGTTGCCTTGCCTCCACCCATCAATGGACCCCCGCCAACACCCATAATACGCCCACCTGTTCAACCAAGCACTGGTACTCCCTCTACCTCAGCCTATTCCCTAAGCACTAGTGAAAGCGCCACGCCTTCCTATGTACCTTATGGATCATTGCCACAACACAATCTGTACTTCCCATTTCCTGGCCCCCCATAGCCCATGGCTCCACCACAAGGACATCCACATGCTGGGGTTAATTTTGTTCAACCCTCTCCCATTCAGCAATATCAAAATTTTGAACAACTGAATACGAAAAATCCCTCCCATCAATCGAACAATGCCAGAAAGAAAGAAAGAAAAATGGAACAATAATAATCTCGGACTAGGAGGAAACCAGAACCAACCCCAGCAGAACCAACTTGTTGGGGGCAACCAAAACATAGGGAACCAAAACCCTCAAGGGGGCAATAATAAACACCGAGGGAAAAATAACAACAATCTTCAGACCAATTTCCCTTGTGCCCTTTGTGGTGAGTTTGGTCACTATACTCACCATTGCCCCCAAATCTCTGACTTTAAACGGATGAAAGAATCTGTAAGTGGACCACGTCCCCCGGCACCACCTGCCCCCCAGCAGGCCCCACAACAATATGTGCAACAACCACCCCCAGCCGTGCTGCAAAACCCCATCCCGCACCAGGGGGTAATGAACACCCAACAAGACATGCAGCCTACCCTACCACAGATAGGACAATATCCCAATCCAGGCAATCATGTCGATCATACTATCCTCCTCACTAGTGAGGAAGAAGTTCTTCTACAAACACGCAGTCGTCAATACAACACAACTCCTGAGTCGGCTCCCACCACGTCGGATGCACCCCCAGTTGTAATTGGGCCCCCTTTGATGATTCCTCGCCCTAATACTAACCCACCCCTTCGTATTCCTCGCATCCCCTTACATAGGAATGTCCACAACCCTCAGGCTATGGCGGCTCATAATTACATATTGGTTGATGATTTGGCACAATCTCATGCTGCTCTATCAGTCTTAGAAGTCCTTCAAACTTGTCCTACTCAATGAAAGTCGTTACTTTCCGCCCTCAGGGCGGTCGACCCTACGGATACCCAACTCATTACATTTGATCTCAATAGTGGAGAACCTTGCCTCCCCGCTCTCATCACTTTTCAAATCCCAATTAAAATCCGGAACATTACAGTTCACCGCTGCATCATTGATGAGGGTGCATCCACATGCATTATGTCAAAATCTGTATGGCAGAAACTCGGTTCCCCAGAACTTATACGATCTGCCATTACCTTAAGAGCCTATGATGGAATACCCTCATCCCTCGAGGGACTCTTCCAAAATGTCCCCGTCGAGCTCGGGGGCAAAGCCGTTCTGATTGACATTGAGGTTATCGATGCCCCGCTCGACTACAATATCTTGTTTGGTCATAGCTGCATGTATTCTATGAAGGTCGTCGCCTCTTCTGTGTTCTGAACCATGATGTTTCCCCATAATGGAAAAATCATTACCATTGATCAAGTATCACATTATGAGCCCAACCCCTCATCCAACATCGATAACATCCTCCCTTTCATCCACACTAATCTCGATGCCTATCCACTTATTGAGATGGGCCCCAGAATCTTCAAAGACCCATCCTTGCTAGGGACATGCCATGGAGCACCACCGCTCCTCCATCCCTCAGCCCAAGTATGTCTCGTATCCTCCAATGAAATGACAACTGAAGATACTCTCCCTCCCACCAAGGCCTCTTTTATCCCTGACGTCCCACTAGTCGCAGAACTTCTCCCTTAGGAAGCCCTTGGAATTAGCTCAGCTCGACCCATTCCTGATCTTGCCCTCCCCCAGGGCCATATCCCAATCTAGGAAACCATCCCCCAAGCCATTACCCAAATCCCTTTCTTTTACCCCCCACCAGGTATAAAAGCTTTCCAGGTAGCTGCAACGCTTACCCTTCCTAACATGGTACTGGCAATCCCAGTTTGGTATCTACATCCGCCTGAGATGGCCCCTCAACCAGCCCTCCCTCCCCAAACCGAAGGAGTTCCGATGCAGATTCCAATACCTACTCTCGAAGCAACACCCTCACCCCCTCTTGCTAACGCCATCGCTACAGCTGGGGGCAGACAAAAGAAGAAAGAGCCCATCGCTCCTCTCCCTCCTCGCATCCAACCTCCTTGTGCACTCTGCGAGAAAGAAGGACACCCCACTAATCGATGTCCCTCTCTCCCCAAGTTACGTAATCTCATTCAACTCCCTCGAGCACCACCATGGCTCATCGCTTCCTCCAGTATTGCCGCTATCTCCCCGAACACACGAAACAAAGGACTGCAGACCAAATTCGCATGCGCCATCTGTTCAAAATATGGCCATTACACACACCATTGTCCAACGTTACCTCAATTCCAGCAGACGCTAACAGTCGTACGCTAGAGTTTTCAGCAAGGACCCACCCTAACTCATGTCACCAACATCCATTATGTCACGACCTCAGTCAACGAATGGATGAGATGTCCTTGCTCTTTATGCGAATCACTTGATCATTGCACATATCAATGTCCTATGATCATTGAATACATGCGTTTCCAAATGGCCCTTATTCAAAACCACACACCCTCTCCTCAACAACTTCAGTGAATACTCTTACCCCATCACTTTCTATGGTTCATATCTTTCCACCAGAACCTGGGGCGCTCCTACTCCCCCATGGTTCTTGGATGGCTTATACGAGGATTTACCCCCAATTCCCCGTTCATTTCCCCACAGAATTTTTACGCCGACGCTACTGCATTTTAACTCTCAGTATTTATATTTGGTTCATGTTGAGTGAACCATCACAATCTCCTTGCATCACTCCGCTTGCTTCTTCATCACCATACGACAATCACACGGTAACAGTCACCGATATTCCTCTTCTCGATCCCTTGTATTCCCGACAATTTCACTCCGGACATCCGTTTTGTGATCCATCTTCAGCCATGGCACTCCGGACATCCGTTTTGTGATCCATCTTCAGCCATGGGATCAGGATCCCACTGCCTACACAGTCATACTTCCTGGGTCACCATCCATCCCCGGCCCCCAGGGAGCCATTTTCTCATACCCCTTTCAGGTATGCATGCTCATGTTCAAAATTATCAAATAATTGTTATATGTTTGTTATCTTCAGATATTGTTCACGTCGGGTATTTGGTTTTCATGTGTGCAGGGACTTGGTCATCACACACTAGTGCGACCCCTTCAGGTATATGATCGACACTGGCATGTAATCATTCCCTCTAAATCTCAATTGCATCTCTAGTCACACCCTCTGAAATTTGCCTTTAGGGTCCCTATATCCGGCTCTGCAGTACTGTCACCTCCATTGCATTTTGGTACTATCACCCGGTAGCACTCTCCCCCACATGAGTTGTCCCATTCATAGTCCCCCTTGGCACTTTGACACTCATGTTGTTTTCACCCTTTAGGGATGGGAGTCCTGATAGTCTTACGCATTTTCGAGAATCAACCACATACTCCTTCTCCTCCTTTTTCTAGATTTCCCAATGGACTTAGGTTATCTCATCATGGTTCTATTTTGACTGCACATCCACACTATCATTAACCATCTATTTCATCCAACATCAGTTTGCCCATCTGTGAATTCCCCTTCATTCACTTACCTCATACAGAGACCCACCCATGGGGCCTCTCACCTCCACCAGTTCCCTACACAACTTGCGCCCTCATAGGCCAAGCCATCTTGCACTGGGGTACCCGTTTCTGTATTTGTACACTCACCCCCAATTATTTATTTATTTGGAAATTGTACAAAGCCTTTGTTTCCAACATTTACATAGATTTTTGTTGTCACCTCTGGCGACCTTCTTCTTTTTTGGCAAACGTAACCCATGTCGCTCTTGGTTGGGGCATCCATTATCTTCTATTCCCGTTGACACCATCCATAAACCCTGAGTATCCCACAAGCCACCTACCTTTTCTCTCTGTGTTTGTTCACTTTGTCCCACCTCTGGCACAACTTATCCCCCATCTAGTTGTGCCCCTGACACTCGACCTAGTTGTACGGTTGCTGCCACTTTACATATATCCCCAACCAAGGGCAGTATTGAGTCTCCACCCATCTTGACTTCTTCCATGTACCTCCTCAGTTTCTGATCTCATCCAGTGCATTTCCCGAAGCCCTTGGCTTCTTGGAGTCACATCTCCCTTTTTGTCGACATCAACACAGTTTCCAGAAGGGAGACCGTATCTTGATCCTCATTCCCTTCACAATGAGGAGTCTCGAATGACACAGGGAGAACCATCATTGCTCTCTGCTGTCGTTGACCCCCATAACATTCGACTTCAACACTTTCTCATGTTATGGTGGGTCTTACTTTGCGACTATTGCAGTTGTTTTTATATTTGTCGAAGACCTCTGAAATTTGTTGGGCCATCAATGCCCGCCAAATCCTTGCTACTTCCTACAAGTGTAATTGCTTAGTTTTTTCAGAGTATTGTTCATCATCAAAATTATCCTTTTCTTTTACGAACACGCCCCTGCGAGCTCTGTATTCATCTTCACCAACATATCACTTCAGTTACCGTCTTACACATTTTTTAAGCTACATGACAGGAGCATGGGGCATGCCCGCCTTGTTTGTACACAATTTATTTTTCACACCTTGAGAAAGGTTGGGTCCTACAGGTTCCCCTCTCCCTCCACCGGGTCACTCTTGATACTCTCACTATCGCTCTTTCTTACAATAGTACTCTCAGTAGAAGAAACATTGATGAATTTTGGCTATACGTATGCTCCTAACCTCATCCATCAGGGGGCATCTGTTATCACTGAAATTTCGTCCACAAATGGTTACAGGAATCCAACATCTCCAAACAACTATTAAGTTCACCCATGGACCAAAATGACCAAAAAAGCATTTCCAAAAGGTCCAAAACTATACAACCAGTTATAAAATCAGGATGCGCTATGACTATACAGGGAGCGCGCACACATGCGCTATCACGAAACGTAGGAAAAGCGCACATGTGCACGATGCACGACTGTGGACGCTAAAATCTGCACACACTTGAGAATGACACATTTATGATGTTGGTCGGCCTCCCACCCACTTTTGGTTCAACTTCCAAGTTGATTTGACATCCAAATCTTGGCTGAATCCGGCTGGGTGGCTAGTTAAAGACCTAAAGGTGCCCTAAACAACCCCTTGTTCACACTAAAAGCTGGTTGCATAATACCTCAAAGCTATGCTATAAAAAGAGGCCATGGGTGCATTACATATTCAAGGAATTCATTTGTAAGGTTATGATGCTGCTATTCTCTTGGGGAATCCTCTTTTCTCATCAAGAGCATACTAGCACCATTCCATTTGAGCTATTCACATCACCTTTTGAGTGAATTAGCTTTGGATTCTTTCACCATTTCTTTCAAGTTTTCAAGTTGTAAGAAGAGCTCAATCTTGGGGGTCCAAGAGCCCTCCCTTGGATGAAGAAGGGACCCAAAATCTCCCTTTCTCCTTGGTGTTTCTTTTCACTAATACAATCATTTCCATTGGTGACATGAGTCTTGTTTGTTTCTTGTTCTTATGCCCTTATGCACTATAGTTTAATTGTTTTTATCATTCATAGTTTAATTCTTAGCTTAGTATTTTATGCTTTATTCTTCTAGCCCTTTCCTTTACTATTGTCTTGCTTAGCTAACCCAACTAAGCTTGTAAGCACCTCTGTTTTGCTCATCTAGGTGAAAAAAGAGGTGCAACAAATATGACCTTCATTAAGTGGCCTAGAAACAAGTCAATTTTGGTATGAGTGTCACCCCAGTTTAAGATCAAGGCTTGTGGGCCTCAATGGGGTTAGTTGGTATGCCAAATTATCAGGGTCATAACTTTTGCATACGATCTTCTTTTGGTGCGCTCAATAGCTCGTTGGAAAGGTCTAGCAGAGAAGTATACATTTCAGTCAACCAAAACCATGCTCTTGGGTGCCATCTAGGTGCTCTCGTGCCCAGAAAACATTGTTTAGGGCCTCATAATGGCCACGAAAGTGCAACACCCGAAAAACTATAGAAAAACTAGTGAAATGGAAAACTGTGTTTTGAGCCAGTGGAATAGGTGGGTGGCCACCGATATCCACCTGGATCAATCCTCCCCCCTTAGGAAGAAATGAACTCCATTGCGTTTAGGTTCTCCCATCATATGGGGAAATTTCTATTGAACTTTGTCCTGGGTGAGTCACTTGGCTTAGTGTAGGAGTTGTCTTGATTTGGCAACCCGATAAAGTTGGATCCTTTGTTGGCGAGTGATCTTAACCTGTGTGTCCATGATCTGATCAATTTTTCATATTCTATGCAGTGAGAGTTGAGCTCTGTCGGTTTCAACTACTCTGCTATCTCTGATGTGTCCAATAATAGTGGAAAGTATGGTCGAAGTAGGTCCACATTGAACACTGGGTGCAAGGCAAGGAAGGGGGGGATACTTAACTCAAAAGTGTTTTCACCCACAACCTTGGTGATGGTGTAAGGACCATAATGAAGTAGATGAAGATTTTGATGGGGTCATATAAGGCACTCCTTCTGCAAATGAAACCAAACCTTGTCTCCCACCTGAAACTTGTGTGGCACATGGTGTTGATCGTGGTGTTGCTTATTCTTAGCATTAGATTTTTGCAAAATATCATGGTCCTGTTGGCGGATGTGTCGAATCCGTTCAATAAACTTGGTGGCTTTGTTGGTTTCAGATTAAACATGGGAATATTCTGTGTGTGTGGTCGCAAGGGGCAGTGCGACATCAATGGGACACAATGGTTGAAATCCTAGCCCCACCTGAAAGGGGTTATGGCCGATCAAGATAAGGAGAACTATGTTATAGCTATGTTGAACATAGGGAAGACTCTCATCCCATGTGCATGGGTGCTTGGAGTTGTACATGCGCAATATATGCATGACCATCCTGCTGACAACCTCTGTCTAGCCATAAGTTTGGTGGTGGAAGTCAATGGATTTGGTGAGCTTGGTGTCCAACAGTGACCAAAGGCTTTACAAAAATGTGCTTAGGAACCTGTTGTCTCGATCTGAGATGATGGTTTGCAGTATCTCAAAATATACCCACACTTGTTTGAAGAAGATCTTGGTAGTGGCCTCCACTGTGTTACTCTTCTTGCAGGCTGTCAGAATGGCCATCTTAGAAAATCGGTCAACTGCCACAAAAATACAGTCATTGTCTTGCTTGGTTGAAGGAAGGCCAGACATGTAGTCTATCAAGATGGATTCCTAGGGCCTGTAGGGAGTAGGGAGAGGGGTGTGCATGTCTTCCTTCTTAATGGCTGGTTTGGAAATAAGGCAGGAAGTGCAAGACTCGATGTACTTGTTGACTTCCTTTTGAATTTTCAACCAATAGAAATACTTCTGCAACACTGTCATTGTCTTTTCCACACCAAAGTGTCCTGCCATCTGACTGTAGTGAGATTAAAAAATCAGCTTCACCTGCTTGCTTGAATGAACGCAGTGTTATCACATGAACTTGTCAGAGTCTTATGGGTTTGTGGTTTCTACCTAAGTCTGTAATGTTGCCCTGTCTCTATCCTTTTCGTAGACCAAGTCTTAATTTTCCCCCTTCAATCGACAAAGTCATTTTTTGTTTGCCCCTTTGTGTTTGAGCACTCATCTCCTTGGCCTTTGTCATTGATCCTTCTGTCTTCCCAAACCCTCAGCCAACTCAAATCAGCGTCTCGTGGGCATTTGAGAGTCTAAAATCGCGCAAAGTATAGCGACAGAGCACAAAGTCCCGAAGTGAGCATGAGTCGTCGATCTTGGAGGGAGCACGTGGCGTCTGATCCAAGTGTTCGGGGAAATAAGCTTCAGGAGGTTTGAAGTGGGAAGTGTGTAAAACTTCTGAAGGGTCAAAGCTTGAAGTCCCAAAGTTAATCTGGACCATCCGTCAGCAGGGACATGCGACAACCCATCTCTCACTTCGGGAATTTTTCCTCGGGAAATTCCTCATGTTTCACATTCAAAAGTGTTGAAGTATCAAAGTGGTCGAAGTCACAAAGTCCCGAAGACCTGAACTGGATCTCTGTCGTCGAGTCAAAGAGAGAAGATCCGATCCATTGATCTAAAGCACCAAAGTTGGGACATTGATCAAGAAGCCTCATCTCAGATCACAAGATCAACGATCACGCTCCATTGCGGGGTCGGAAGGTGCGCACATTTTAAAATTTCAAGGATGGGCTGCAAACGGAACCGTGGTTTTTAGAAAGGAACGCGTGGCAGTTCATGGTGAATTGCGAGGACAAAAGCTTTGCTTTCAAACCACCCTTGGTCGCTCCCGCAATCGCTCAATTGCGTAGGGTCAGGGCCCGAGGTCACATTGGAGCAAGGCCAAAGTCACAGGGCGCTCATCCTCTACTCCGCGTCCAAGGCTCTTAAAACACCAAATTTAGCACTGTCTCCACGCAAGGTCTTATGTATCCCAGAATTGGTGAACGAGTAAAATTCAGTGGCTGCACCTTAAATAATAGAATCATCTCGGCCACAGATCTTGATCAGACCAATGGCCCTGAGTTCGTATGTTCATTTAGCATCGCATTTAATTACAACAAGTAGTCGTGCCTTGGTTACCTGGCCCGGTCTTGATCCCGAGGAGATATCAGTTAATGGACAGAGAGTTGGTGGTTGAAACTTCAACTCACTCCATAAATGGAAAGCAGGCTGAGAGTGGTCGTGAAGGCACACTTACGATCCGAAGCTTCCTTATGGGCAATTTATTTTGTACAACACATAACTATGCTTGGCTCGCATCTGACATAATGAGGTATGTACAACCTGACAGAGTGGGTACCAACTGAAGGCTTTGAAGGTAGTGATCTGACCACATTCCTGGTGGTTGCAAAATTTTAGTATATATAGGCAGTTTTGATATTTATTTAAGGTCGATGGTTGAGCAGTGCTCCCGTATTGTAAACTTTTGATGAAGAACATTGGTTCTTTGGTTATGTATTTGTTTTTGAGATATCTTGTTTAATGAAATTCAACTTCTTCTCCATGTTATTTGCCTCTGGTACTGAGAGAGTTCATGTTTGATTGATTCACATGGTTGTTGTAACTGTATTATGATAAATGTTTGATTATAGTACTATTATGATTTCTTTCAGCTTCCTTGAAATTTGAATCCAAGAGGACCTTGTGTTTAAGTTTTTCCTCCTTAGGCTGCTGGAAAATCTGAATTTCATAGCAGACCTCCACACCTTTCTCACTAAATCTTCCTCCTATTCACCCTTACTCCAACTTACTGACTGAAGTTAATCAAGACCTCACCTACAGGTGCATACCAGTCCAGTTTTCTCAGTTAAAATGATATGATCTTGAGTCTACGCCCATTTGACCTCTTTAAAACCAACCTGTGACATAGAACTCTGATGGGTACTTGGCTTACCTCCAACACAATCTGGAGGTGACTTCTAGTGCTAACACATAGAGATGGCTCAAATGGCATAATAGTCAGTCCTGAAGATGAAAGTCGGTGACGGGCATGCCTATGCCCAACATCTAGTAAGTGGTAGCGAAGTCAGGATCACTCTCATAGAGTTGGGGCCACATCGAGGCCTCATGTTTGCAGGAGTGGAGCACTGTGGTTAATGCTGCAACTGGGGGTCAACTGAGGCAGTCAACAACGCGATTTTGATCCCTGTCTTATATTCAATGTTGAGATGAAACTATTGCAAGTACATGGACCACTTTTGATGGAATTCGTTCTGCAATTTTCCTTATGTCTACATGAACTGTAGAGGCTTGTGACCACTGTGGATGATTGTCTCCTTCCTGAGAATGTAATGCTTCCATTGGCGGTAGGATTGTACAACAGAATACATTTATTTGTCATAAGTGGGGTACCTACGGACTGCATCTGATAGTTTCTCATTATGATCGGCCATGGGATGACCATGTTGAGTGAGAACTGCACCCGCAACATAATCAGAAGCATTTGTCTCAATCTCAAATGGTTGTTGCGGATCAAGTAATGAGAGCACCAGGGTTGAGCACATGTTCATCAAACACTTTCTATTTCAATTGTCACCACAGGAACTTTGCTTTACCACCACCCTTGGTCACTTAGATGAGGGCCCATGCGATATGGGAGAATCCCAACATGAACCTGTGATAGAAATTGGCAAGTCCCAAGGAACTCCGAAGTTCAATTAGTGTGGTCTGGGCTGGCTAAATAAGAATGACTTGGATCTTGGGTAGATCCATGTGCACACCATGCTCATCAACAATGTAGCCTAGGTATTGGACCTTGTTCATGTCGAAGGATCATTTTTCCAAGTTAGCATATAACTTGTGTTGGCGTAGAGTGTGAAGGACCTACTGAATATGTTGCAAGTGTTCTGCCCAACTCTTGTTGAATATGAGGATATCATCTAGACATGCCACCACAAAAGAATTGGTGAAACGTCGCAATATATCGTCCATCAACCTCATGAAAGTGGTTGGGGTGTTTGTCAAACCAAAGGGCACGACCAACCATACAAAAATACCTTCTTTGGACTTGATAGTGTTCTTCCATACATGAGTCTATTCTATTGGGACCTGGTGGTACCCATAATTTAGGTCAATCTTACTAAAGTACTTGGCTCCCTTGAGCTGGTCAAGAAGGCCATCAATTCGGGGAATTGGGTACCAGTTCCTGAGTGTGATTTTGTTGAGGGCCCTGTAATCCATACAAAGTCCCCAGGTCATTTCTTTCTTCTGCACGAGTAGAATTGGGCTTCCACAGGGTGAGGAACTTAGTTAGATGTGCCCCTTTTTGAGCAGCTATTGGATTTGGTGCTTGATTTCCTCATTTTCCATAAGAGAGCGACAATATACTAGCCCATTGGGTAGAGGTTCGCCAGGGGTCAGATAAATTGAATGCTTGACCTGACAATGTAGAGGTACCCTAGTGGGTGAGGAGAATATGTCTTTGTATTCCTCCATGACCCTGTCCACTTGCTTCCATTGCTAGGAGAGGACCCGTGTAGAGGCCATGCATGTGGTCACGACCTTCTTTTCATTTTGAGAGTGAATCATAAAGAAGGCAATCTTTTTCGGTCTGGGAGATGAACTTCCTCCATTGCTTAGCGAAGATCAAAGAAATGGAGGTAGGTGGAGCTACCTCTAGTATCCTGTACAATTATCTGCCCAAAGTAAAAATAACATTGTGAGGTCTGGACTCATATACAACATGGCATTTCCACAAGTAAGGTTGGCCTAAAAGAACATTACAAACTTCAAGGGGGCAAATATCACACAATACCTCATCATTGAAGGGCTTGATGTCATAGGGCAGGAGACGTTATTGGATGATGCAGATATCTCTCCCTTGGTGGAGCCACCCGATAATGTAAGGCTATGGATGTGGTGTTGTCAATAGGTCTAATCGCCTGGTGACCTCTGCTGAGATGAGTTTCTTTTGACTTACACTATTGGCAATGAAGTGTAGTGGAGCACCCTTCACCCACATCTGCCAGTGGAAAAGGTGCTCACCTTCCTCTGGTTCTTCGGGTTCACTTGGCTGGACCATTGTGGTAGCGAAGGTGGCACTGGGTTCCGCATCAATGATATGCTTCCCCTTTTCTGGTTCTGATTATGAGTCAAAACCCACATCCGACTCTAAGGATTTCAGCTCAACCACCAATGACTACTTTGAGGAACATTCATCGGTGTTATGCCAAGGAATTGTATGGAATTCACACCACTTTCCACTGTCTTTCTTTGTCTTCCAATTACCATTATTTATTGGTGGCTTGGACTCGTTGTTCTATGGTTGTCCATCCTTTCTATGTCCTTTGTTATATGGGTTGGGGTTGCCTTTGCCCTGCTTATGCTGTGAGAAATTTGCAGATCCAAACTCCCATTTCTTCTATTTAAATTAATGCTCGATTTTGACAGCATATTGATAAGCCACGCCCAGTCATGAGATGTCCAGAAACTCCATTTCTGTCTGGATGTATTGATGCATATTGTCACGATACTTGAGCACCATGTGTCGTTCAAGTTCTTTGCTACCCAACTTGGTGCACAAGGTATGGAAGACATTTGTGAAATATGGCACTGTTTGGTCCCTTTCTTGCCACAACGTGGTCCATTTTGTATACTGGTCATTGTAGCTTCCAACATGGTAATATTGTTAATTAATAGCATTCATGAAAGAACCCCAAGTGTGTATGACTACAAACAGTGTGGATTCCTCTATGGCCTTTTTCTCACAACAAGTATCCCACCAATCCTTGACATGGGGGACGACCTTAAGGAGCACAAAGGTGATATTTTCTCTATCGGAAAAATTATGGACAAAAAAATACCCTTCGAGTAGATTCAACCATTTATCTAGGGCCTATGCATCTATCTGACCTTCAAATATAGGGATATCAGAACTAACTTGTATCTTGAAGAGGGCGACACCTCCAATGTGGATGCTTGACGGTCGGTTGATGGCAGTCATCGAAGGTTTTGAGAAAAATCATCCATCATCTTGTTCCTTTGTCGTGCAAGGGATTTCTTGAGCAATAGTTTAATAAGATCTCTTTATCCATATTCTCTCTTTTCTTTCGCCATGGGAGGTTATCGTGATCGGTGAGGACAATCCTACAAAAGCTCAAATAGTTCGAGTCCCAACTCCTTATACCTTGACCTCGCTGGGGACATGCACAGGGAAACAAATAAAGAGCAGACCGCTCTAATACCACTGATCCAAATTGATAAATGGAACAAAATGAAATACAAAGTTATAAAAAAACATAGAGATACAATGAAACTTGACTTCTACTAATAAATGAAATGTGTTTAACTGTAAAAATGCAGAATGAAATAAACTCGCTCAAATAGTGGTAGCTTATCTCTGAGAACAAATGTGACGGCTATGTGCATTTTTCAGAGTGCATTACAATGAGGTCGAAAGGCCCTTTTATCATAAAGAAGCAATGAGGAAACCCTAAACATCCAAAAAACTAACCCTAAAAGGTGAAACACCAAAAGGCTTGTGGGCCCCGATGGGATTAGTTGGTATTCCAACTTCCTGGGGTCGTAAATTTTTCATATGATCTCTCTTTGGTGTGCTTGACATTTCATTGGAAAAGTCTAGCCGAAAATTACACATTTCAATTGACCCAGACCATGTTTTTAATTACATTCTAGGTACTGCCTCTCCCAGAAAAGGCTATTTAGGGCCTCAAAATGGTCGCAAAAGTTCAAGACCCGAAAAAAGTGTAGAAAAACAACCAAAATGGAGAACTCTGCTTTTAGCCAGTGGACTAGGTGGGTGGCCACTGATATCCCCCTAGATCAAGGGAGGACGACACATAGAGTAGTAGT
>SNQJ01S0059056.1:8741-27989 GCA_010110895.2 Picea sitchensis
TGTGGCATGAAATGAAGCTACTGAATCTACTACCCAAGACTTAGAAATATTATCTACAGAAAGAATCAAAGCATCTTGTAACACATCACCTGTTACATTTGCTTCTTGATTTCTCTCCTGATATCCATCTCTTTGTTTCTTTGGAGATCTGTAGTCTTTCTTCAGATGTCCTTTCTTCCCACAATTCCAGCACTCTATTTTTCCAATTCTGTATTTGGATCTACCCTTCCTAGAATTTCCACAGTTTCCTGAGCCCTTTCCTCTATCCTTTTGTCTTCCCCTGTTCTCCATGTTCAACGCATTTCCTGATGTCTCGCCTGTCCTTTTTCATCACATTTCCTCACTAAGGATAATACCAACAACATCATCAAATTTTAAAGTATTTGAACCAGAGACAGAGTTACTTATAGCCATGACCAAGCCATTCCATCTTTCTGGCAATGAGCACAAGATTAGAAGAGCCGTAACCTCATCATCAAAGTCCACTTTTACAGAACTTAGTTGATTAGTAACCATATTAAATTCATTTAAATGATCTACAATAGACCCACCTTCTGACATCTTCATATTAAATAATCTCTTCATTAGAAATACCTTATTCGATGCCGAGGGATTTTCATACAATTTGGCCAATGCGTCCATCAAACCCTTCATTGTCTTTTCTTTTGAAATATTGAAAGCCACTTATGCTGCCAAGCTCAGCTGTATCGTTTCTAGAGCCTTTCTGTCAAGAATCTCCCATTCTTCATCCTTCATGGCCGTCGACTTCTTTGCTACTCCGCTCAATGGTAGGAATAGATCCTTTTGATATAAATAGTCTTCCATCTGCATCTTCGATAACTGGTAGTTTTGGCCATTAAATTTCTCGAGCCTAAACTTTCCATCTTCTGACATTACTCCCACTTGAACCAAGAACCCTCTTTTCCTTCGAGTTACCTTATGCTTTGATACCGGTTGTTAGAAAAATTGGACTGCGGAGCAATAAAATAAAACAAATACAGAAACAAAACACAAAAGACACACAATACAAGAGAGACACAGAATTACGTGGTTCACCCAATGTGGGTTACTTCCACCAGAGAAATTCTCAGGTCCTTCCTTTATTATTATCCAACAAATGAAGGGATACAACCTACATCAAAACCGTCTATAACTTCCTCTTCTTTCTCTCACAGTCTCCTCTCTCAGAATACAATATTCACCATCAACCATAGTTGTGATACATTTCCCTCATAAAAGAGGGTTTCCTTCTAGGGAAAAAAACCCTAACATAATCTCTATCATTAGATCTGCAACCTTATAATGAACGGTCCATATTTACAATGAAATTACAATATACTTTTACAAGGCAATTTTTTCTTTGGGGGCCCGCTTCCCCCCCAACCCCGTAGAGGGGGTACCCCCCTCTGCACTCCCCCACATGGAAGAGTGTACATACTTATGGGGTGTAAATACTTCATGCAGTATCAACACAGCTGAAAGCAAAGACCTCTGAATCAAGAAGATAGTTAGGCTCCACAACCAACACAGGGAGCTCTAACACTCCTCTCCAAAGTGAACTTGGGGGCACTCCTATCCCTTTTAACACTTTTCCTTACACAGGAGGTCATATCCCTCCTTCGTCCCCTTCGCTTGGTGGTCCACATCAGCAGTCTGTCAGGCAGCCTACACACACTAGTTTATTTGGAGTAGGGAGTCAAGGAACACCTGCGCACAGTATGTTGGTAGGTTCGACACCGTTTTCTTGGAATGGGACGTTTAGTAACAACACATTCTCATCCACCGCTTTTCCATCTGGGGACGACCCCATTTTCGGACAATCCACTCCTACGTAGGGTACTATTCCTGCATAGGGGGAACACATAGCAAGACCTTGGAACTCAGGACAAGGATCTGTTCCCTCCTCTGGAATGTCGTTCTGGGGTAATTCTTTCCACAGTCAATGGAACCCTGGACAGACTACTATGCCTCTCCCATCAGGACCGGCATGGGGTAATCCTTCCCAAAGTCCTTTGAACACGATGCATGCCCAACACTCTATGTCCTTTATGGGAAATCAGTCGATGATGTCTCCACAAATGCAAAATCCTTACGCTGGTCACGGCCATGGTTTCTACCAAAATCCAGGATAGCAACCAAAATTTTCCTGGCAACTTGGTGCCAGTCAAACTCCAGGACCCTTTCTCCCAGGTTATCAGCAGCAACCCAAACTACCATTCCTGGCGACGTTACACTTGCTTGATTTGACAAGGTTGTTAAATGATCCTATTTGTCACGATCCACGTTGGCCTCTTATGCCAATGAAGTTGCCATCGAACATTCCAAAGTTCGAGGCCAAGCCTAATGAAGATCCAGGTGATCATGTGACTACCTTCCATCTTTGGTGTTCATCTAACTCATTGAAAGATGACTCCGTATAGTTGTGATTGTTTCAACGTACTCTTATCGTGAGTGTCACGAAATGGTACATCGAGCTCGATTGCTCACGATACTCTTCCTTTGGTGAACTGGCAATGGTCTTCCTTAACCATTTCCAGTTACCTATGAGATACGACACTGGCACAGAGCTACTCGCCAATTTCGAACAGACAATAGCGGACCATATCTCTGATCATATCTGAGAATGGAGATGCTAGAAGAGTCTAATCAAAGTACCAATCCCACCATCATTCTTTATTGAGTGGTTCCTTAAGTCTTTGCTCCCACAGTTCTCCAAAGACGTCGCAACATCCAGATTTTTCTCTGAAGAAGATGCCATCATGAGGGCTCAACAATTTGAGCTCATCTATTCTCAGTCTAGTTTATTATACAACATATTTCCAGATGCACCACGTTTGATACTAGATAAAACTAGACAAAGAGCTTAACCACATGCCGATGGTATTGTTGGTTCAACACAAACTAAACCCGCTAAGCAATTGATCAAACAGTTGCAACAGTTATCCATAAAACACACAGTGGCCAGCCAAACTACTCCTTTGGCTGCTCTCCCTACCCAAACGTCGGAAGTACACACCATGCGGTCGACTAACCCAAAGGCCACCCAGCAGTCTTAGGGGAAGAAGAAACAACAAAATAAGGGTAAGGGGGATAAAAAATCCATCGATAATGCTGGCGGGGACAACACTGAAAAATGGAAGATGAGGTATCCATGCAACTTGTGCGTGGAAGACCACCCTACCCATATTTTTCCTCGACTTGTAGAGGCCCAAAAGTTTGTCACACAGCAACAACAAGCAGTGTTGACTAATCCCTTTCAACATGGGCAAAATCTAACTCACGCCTCTACAAGCACAGAAGGGGGCAGCCAAGAAACCGACCCACCTCCAAACAATCCCTCATCCGTGAATGTATATATGGTTAAGGGTGATGCTTTCATATCAACTAGAGAGCACGACTATAGTAAAGCAAGCACCTCTGAGAAGGGTAAAGAAGTTGATCTCCCATCTCTTCCTCTACAGATTGAGAAGACGTTGGGAGAAACAATGACACGCATTCCAAAAGGTGCATTTAAAAAATCTTGTCACAACCCAAACGCAAGGGCCACCTAGAATTACTCTGTAGTGGAAGATTTATCACAAACCCCTTGTGCAATGTCTGCTTTGGAGGTCCTCCACAACTACCCTGCTTAGAGGAAAGCCTTGTTAAATGCTTTGGGCTCTACTGAGACTTGTAATCCGGGTACCATCATGTTAGATACTACTGACTTAAAACCTCGTCTGCCTTACCATGTAGCATTTTAGATAGTAGTGGCTCATCCCACGAAAACTTTTACATGGAATATCTTCCATACGGTGGTTGATGAGGGTGCCTCGACTTGCGTTATGTCAGTAGCATATTGGAAGGCCATTGGCCAGCCCACTTTGTCTCCTTCACCTACTCTCCTCACTGTTTTCGACGGTCATTCTTTCCGACCACATGGCATCGTTCCTTCTTTCCCTATGCAGTTAGGAGGGAAAACCGTTTGTGTCGAAGTAGAGGTAGTCAATGCTTCCCTTGACTATAACCTCTTGTTAGGACGGAGTTGGACTTATGCTATGCAAGTTGTGGTTGCTACAGTTTTTTGAGTCTTGTTGTTTCCACACGAGGGTCGGATAGTGACCATCGATCAACTATCCTTCTCCAGACCTGACCCAGCTTTGGGGGCATCCACGGTCCTGATGATTGATAATCCTCAACCAGGTGTCGTGAACGTAGGAGTTGGTTTGTGCCCATCCTTGATGGGTACCTTCGATTACCCACCTCCTCACGACGATGTCAAATTTATATCTAATCACCATAATATTGAGATTTTTCAAGTTTTGTCATTCCGCACGACTTACTTTGAGGATCCTTGGATTATTCCTTCCCCATCAGCCACGATGGATGAGATAGGGCACCCCAGCTTATCCATGCCCTTATCTTCCATTGAGGTAGCGTACTCTTTAGTCCAGCAAGCTTCAGCTAACCCTGATCCAACTCCTGCACAAGAGTTAGATCCACTTCTAGAGCCTATTTGGGCTCAGGGTTCTCTCGCTAATTTCGATTCGTTAGACTTAGTCTTTCCTTCTGACGAAGCGGTAATTGAAGCAATGACTAGTCTGGACAAACCTTGGGAAGATCTTCATCACAGAGCATACTTTCTCCCAGAGTTAAGCCAAATCAAAGTAGGAGAATTCATCATTACCATGACGGGAGATCAGCCATGTCCTACTAATCTCTTAGCTACACAGGAAATTTATGCTAAGGGGAGTATGGTGACTATCGCTAAAACTATACCCATCAACATCTCCCAAAACCCTGGCATCATGGAGAATGTCTTTGTTGGAGCGGATTGCTCCCCTGAAGAGATTCAAATTTACACGGATCTTTTCAAAGAATTCTGCAACGTTTTTTCCTAGTCTTATGAGGAAATTCCAGGTATAGATCCGAAAATAGTTGAACATGAAATCACAACGTATCTTGATGCCAAGCCTATTCGAAAAAAACTTCGTCCAGACAATCCTAAGAAAGCAGCAGCCATCAAGATTGAGGTTGAGAAATTGCTAAAGGCAGGTTTTATTTATCCTATCCATTTGACTCAATGGGTGTCAAACCCTGTGCCGATCAATAAAAAACAAGGCACGATTCGCGTATGTACCGATTTTCATGTTTTGAACAAGGCATGTCCCAAAGATAATTTTCCAACACCATTCATTGACCAGATCATTGATGAATGTGCCGGTTGTGAATCCTTTTCGTNGGGGTACATTCGCATATTGTAAGATGCCTTTTGGCCTTAAAAATGTTGGAGCCACATTCCAGTGGGCCGTGTCTTTTTCTTTTCATGACCTCAAACATATAGTCGAGGCCTATTTAGATGATTTAGCATCACACTCTCACAAGTGAACTGATCATCCCACGCACCTTAGACTAATCTTCGCTTGAATCCAAACAAGTGTAGCTTCTGTGTAAAGTCAGGACGTTTGTTAGGTTTCATCGTATCAACAACAGGGATCATGATCTATCCTCTTAAGGTGGAGGCAATAATCCAGTTTCCCCCCCCACACACAATCTTACAACTTCAGAGTCTACAAGGCAAGGCGAACTTCTTACGATGCTTCATCGCCAGCTATGCCGAAATCACCAAGGGCTTTATCTGTTTACTAAAGAAAGACATTCCTTTTTTCTAGGACGAAGCCTCTCAATGCTCTTTCGACGCATTAAAACATGCCCTCACAACCGCACCTTAGCTACGGCCACCCAACTATAACAAAGATTTCTTATTATATCTGGTTGCTGCAGAATCAACCATAGGCATGGTTTTAGTTCAGGAAGATGATTCATTTTCATAATACGTGATCTATTACCTGAGCCGAGGCATCATAGGACCGGAACTCAATTATTCTCATATCGAAAAACTTGCATTGGCACCAGTTCATGTTGTTCAATGGTTCTGTCACTATGTTCTGTTTCGCAAGACCACCATCATTGCTATCGTGAACCCATTCCAGTACATGTTGACACGATGAGTTATAGGCGGAAAAATTAGTAGATGGATAGTCATCCTCCAATAATTTGACTTAGACATGGTTTCAGCAAAGTCCAATAAGTCATTGGTCTTCGCAGAGCTTATTTCAGAACTTTCGATTAAGTCAGGTGACATTGTGCCTGAGGAATCGCCTATCCAGGGGGATTTTTTTTTATTTCATCTTCAGACCACTGGTACGTAGATATATTTATCTATCTCCAGACTTTGAAGTGCCCCACCTCTGCTTCTCATGACGAGCATGGGAGGATATGCCATTAGGCTAAGAATTATCTCATACTCGATGATACATTGTATCGGAGAGGTGTAGATTGCATTTTGTGTCGATGTCTCACTCATGAGGAGGCCATCATAGTGCTCAACGATTTCCATACTGGAGCTTGTGGTGGTCATTTATCTTGATTGGCAACAACCCAAAAGATTCTACGAGTAGATTACTTCTGCCCCATACTTATCAAAGATTGTATCGAATCGGTCAAGAAGTGCCATCCATGCCAAATCTTCTCTCGGAAGATGAGGGCACATCCCGCTCCTATGTTTTCTGTCATTACAGTTGGTCCCTTCACTAAGTGGGGGATTGATTACACTACATGCAACCCCCCATCAGCAATGGGGCACCACTATATCATCGTAGTTGTCGACTACTTCACTAAGTGGGTCGAAGTTATGCCAACGTTTAAAGATGATGGAGAGACTGCAGCTCTCTTCTTATTCAACCAGATCATAGCAAGGTTCGGCGTCTCGAAAGAGATTGTCACTGACCATGGCAGTCACTTTCAGAACCAAATGATGACCAAATTAACATCGAGGCTTGGGTTACGACAGGAGCATTCATCACCTTACTACCCCCAAGCCAATGGGCAAGTGGAATATGTAAACAAAACTCTTAAGACTATTCTACAACGAACTATCAACTCAGCCAAGTCAAATTGGCATTTGATGTTATACTTGGCATTATGGGCTTACCAAACATCTATTAAGACTACAACTAGTTTCTCACCTTTTCAACTCGTTTACGGGCTGGAGGCAGTCTTTCCAATCAAATGTCAAATCCCATCTCTAAAATTGGCACTACAGTTATTGTCGGACACTTCTGCGCTTGAAGAACAGTTAGTACACCTTGAGCAGCTTGATGAGTAGTGTTGCGATGTGGCCCTAGCCAATGAGGCTCACAAACATAAGGTCAAGTGTCAATATGATAGGTTCGTTCATCCTTGGATTCTGAAGGTGACCTTGTTCTAGTCTATGACCAAGACAAGGACCCCCTTGGGGCAGAAAATTTTAAACCCATGTGGTTCGGACCCTTCATTATAAAAGGGGTATTAAAAAAGGGTTCTTATCATTTGGTTTATTTTGAAGGGAATGCTTTAGCAGAGCCTAGAAATGGGCTCTACCTCAATAAGTATTACTCATAGATAGGTCACTGTGGGTAACTTTTTGTAACATTTGTATAGTCTCTGTGCTATTACTTTTTAAGATTCTTTTAAAGTGTTATGGACGTGTCATTGATGTTATCTTTCAGCAATATGGCAAATCTCAAGTGAGTCTGAGGTGTTCGTTGGGTATGCAGATGGTGCTAGTCGATACACGTGGAGGCTTGCCTCTGCAGCTTGGGTAATATTTACACCTCAGGGTCAGTTGTTATTTTTCGGAGGTATATGCTCAGGTGACACCACAAATAATGTCGCCAAGTACATTGTAGTTATTGAATTTCTTCGTGATGCCTTGTCATTGGGTATATCTCATCTCCGGGTCTATCTTGATGCTCAACTGGTTATGTCGTAGCTAAACAGAGCATACTGGGTTCATGATCCAACTTTACACCGACGATTCCTTAGGGTACGTCTCTTAGAACGAAACTTTGATTATATTACATATTTTCATGTTCCTAGAAGATTAAACCAAATTACAGATACTCTAGCTAATCAAATTTTAGATTGGCATCTTTCCCACATATAAAAGAACATGGAGATAAACATGTAAATACATTTTTTTACACAGAATCCATAAGACACAAAAAGATAAAAACCATATATAAACATCATAAAATAACAAGAGTACATAGATGGACGCAAGCGCCTCAAAAATGGGAATAGTAACTAGTCATCGGGCTTATGCCCTCAAAAAATATATACAAGTAGGTGCTCGTGGCACATAAAAGGTCTAAGCATGTTCAGGGCCTATGGGCCCTATTATAATCATCTACAGCATGGGCTAAACGCCTAAACAATCGGACCCATGTCCGAGGTGCCCCCACAACATGAGGTTGCATGGATGGCGGTAGGTCCTCTATCTCTACCATCGGGACTGTGCGAGTGACTGCAGTGAAGTTCTACTCAACTTGTCTAAGGACCCTCTTGGCCTCTCCGGCTGGGACGTTCCCTACTACTGCTGCTCCCACAGTGGCAGCATCTGTGGCTTCTGGCCATAGACGACGCCTATTCCGTGCATAATCGGCAGGTAGCATGGGTCCCACATCTGTATGCAACAAACGTTTACCCGTCAAATACTCTGGCATACAAAAAAAATGATATATATAAAAAAACGACATAAAAATTACATATGCAAACAAAAAACTACAAAGGTGGAGACTTACCCATCTCCCCTCGCTCCTCACCAGGAGGCACGGGTATCTCAGGATCTCTAGAGAAATCTATCCCTGCATACAGGTAGTCCTCAATCATAGGGATCTATCATGACAGCCAAGCAAAGAAATCATCGTCGAAGGACTCAACGGTCCTTCCACCACCCTGTCGCGGTAGTAATACTGCCCATCTACACATTACAGGGAAAGAGGCCTGATGTTCTCGTACTACAACCTGAGGACTGAAACTCGGAACTCTCTCAAAAAAGAACAAACACAAGATGGTCCTAAACCCGAAGTTCCTCTGTGTCCACTGTCAGAAATATGTCAATTGCCTCTTCATGCACTCGAGCAGTGTGGTACTCCAGTCAAAAATTTGTGCATTCATGCACTGGATGGCACAGTTCATCTATATGCGCGATGCCTGATGCAAGGCTGTTGAGCCGGTAATCTGGCCAATCAGTAACAATATAGTCTGCAGCGCTAAGTTAGTAATATTGCTAATGGGTACCTGGGAGCCCACACGGTCAGTCCCAGCCTCACAATGCTCAGCTATCAATTCTAAGATATTGCTCGGCCCCATCATAAAAGTCTGGAAGTTGACTAGTTTCCCTCTCCTTGAGAGGCCAGTCAAAAAATAGATATCCTCGGTGGTGGGCACCAGTGATTGCCCCTCTAGCATAAATGCCTCTACATCAGGGTGTCAGTGGTCAATCAAGGCATTCAGTAGCCTTCGTTGTCTACATGTAAATGGACATAAAAAGAATTTGAGTAAACCGCATTGCATTAACACGGCCACGACATTCGGATCTGCTGCAACCAACTCACTGATTGCCTCATGCTCCATTTCCCTCCACTAGACATACATCCTACCAACACAACAAGGTAAAGAAGGGTCAGTACTTCCTTTTAGTTTTATTTTTTATCATAAAAGGGGGGTACACGTGGATGTAGAGGTGACAGTCACGTGTACATGTGGGTAGACTTTACTCTGCCCGAATGTACATGCGGCATGTCCAGAGACAGCCTACGTGTACCTAGGGCCGACCTTTTTAAGGTCGACTCCCACCCAAAACATAAACTAAATAACGAAATTGAAGTATTGAATAACTAGATAAGGGAGTTTGTACTTACTTGGTCCAAGCAGAAGTTCGTTTCATCCACTGTAGCTTCCGAAATCACTATTTTTGGCAAAGGGGGTCTTTTGGCTCCAGAGTCAACTCCAAATCAGCAATGGTGATAATGAGCTGCCAGCTTCTATTTATAGACTTTTTGGCCTCTTTTTGTCACTTTTTGGGCCTCCCTTATCAGTTTCTTTATACTGAAAACCATTTAGAGTGATCCAAGAGTTATATGGGAGGGATTTGATCGAGTATTGGGACTTTTTTTTTTGAGTTTTGAGAAAATATTGACGGTCCATATAATTTATTTTTTTTCAAAAAATCAACTTGAGCATATAGGTTAGGTTACCATCCCAACTTTTGCATCTTGTTGTCTGTTTCTTCTTCTATAGGATCGATCCCATCAGGTTGTGACACAAAACCGTCATATCTGCTCTATAAGTGTCGCAACTTGGTGGTAGAGCTTGCCAAAACATGGATGTCCTAGGTAGGTCCTGGTTGCATTATGGTGTCCATGCAGTTTCTCAAAACACTGTAGGCTCAGGAGTCCATATAGTATTTCCTAAATATGAGTTTGAGTCTCATTTGCATGAGTCTTTTTCACTCTTTGTCTCACCCTCAGGACTCCCAAAAAATAACGGGTCTCCTTTCAAGCCCTTTTCAGACCCTCTAAAAATGAAAAGATTGTGGAGCGATCTTGTGGCCTTTCACACTTGTTAAACTGAAATTTGAAGTCACGTCTGTCTGGTGGTAGTTTACCCCTTTTTTCAGTCTGGACGGTCAACTGTATGAACAAAGGTATACTCTATCGAATTCCCATTCTTTAGAAGAGTACTCTCAGGTATAATTTTATTCATTTTTCGGGCCTGAGGGACTAAATTTACGGAAAAAAAACCCCACGGAGTCCATAGTTAATCTCTTTTCAGACTCCCTAAAATTGAAAAGATTGTCAAGTGACCTTATTCTTTCACAGTCGTTAAATTGGTCTAGAATAATATTCCTGATAGAGTCCATAGTTAATCTTTTTTCAGACTCCTTAAAAGTGAAAAAATAGCTGAGTGATCTTGTCCTTGTCACAGTCGTTAAAATGGTTTTGAATTGACGTCTAATCGGTGCTATTTTATCCCTTTTTCGAACCGACTAGACTATTGTCGAAAAAGGTACCCCAGCGGATTCTCCTTTTATGCTTTTTCAGACTATCTAAATATGAAAAACCATCGAGCTTACCTTCTCTGGGCTCGTTAAAATTACATCGAAGGACGTTACCATTGTGTGTTCTATCAACCGCAATTGCATACCTTATCCACCAGCCTTATGACAGTTTGTTTCTGCATCTTAACACCTTTGACCACCGAAGGATTTTTCCCGAGTATCATTTTACCAGAACATCGTTCTTGTCCTTGTGCCTTGAGATTGTATGTTTGCAGTACTCGTTCCTCCATTGTAACGTAATATTCCTTTATTCTTTTTCAAAAATTATCGAAAAGAACAAAAAATCAAATATACCCCAAAAAGAGGATGGGAAAAGTATTTTCTTTGTTGGCAGCATAATGAGTCGCCCTTGGATAAAGCACATCTGTCCATTTGATCATCAGACTATGGGATGTAGTACGACCTCAAGAATCTTTTCTCGCTATATAGAGTTATGTCCTCCACCGTTTGGTTATTCTTCCAAACATATGGAGAGTTTAAATTGCCTCCTCCTTCGTAGACTTATGATTAACATATATGTTGCATGAGTCTTATCACTTGTCGTGCTATTGTACAAGGGAAGTTTGTCTCTAAGCCTGAGTCACCCCCTCTGCAATGTGTCTCTTGTCCGCATACCTAGCCATCCTGAACGTCCAATCAAGTCCTTGTTCGAAATCACTGAAGCCTTCAGTCCGATCATCAAGATTATCAAGTCCATAACCGACGAGTTGTCGAAGACCTCTAGGTAGTGCAATAGTACACTCATATAACACTCCTACCCAAGTTTTAGAAGATTTTGAAGTTGTTGCTTGAGCTCGGAAGTCCATTCATCAGGTCGAATCAGCTTCTGGAAGATGGATACTCTATATGTATGTCTTTCTGATTTCGAGATGTAGCTCCACTGTGTATTATTCACGGCTACTCTATAGTTATTTGACATGGATCTACAATGTATTTGATTGGTATCCACGGTTTTATTTTATCCCGAGCATGGGTATGCTCGCCTCGGTGAGACATTTGTTATTCTGCAGATGACACCTCCTGGTTCCTGATCCTTGGGCTCAATTGTTCAGCACATCAGTAAAGATTGGTAATGTATTTCAGCCATTAGATGCTCTTCTGACATCACACATTAGGGGGCATTTGTTATAACCCTAAATTGCACTACACATGCTTACCTAGCATCAGGCCAACTCATATCCCTTCCTTGCCAAAACTCTGCTAAACAACTCTTTGAAAATCCTCTTGTGTCAATGCCCATGCACCCTAACCCATTACTGCACGCGTGTGCACGCTGGCTGACTCAAAAAATCCCACGTGTACCTAACAAAGCACAAAAAAAGGAAAGTTGTCGATGGAACAAAAAGCTATGGGTCAGTTAACTGAAACTCCCGGCCATGCATGGTCGAGGGTTCGTCCAAAACTGTAGCTCCTTCTAGCCTATAAAAGAAGGGGTAGGGGTACCAATTGGAGGAGGAAAAAATATAGCAAAGAAACTCTGCCCATTTACGTAATCCATTGTCCCAACTCTTTAGCCTTTCCTCATGCCAAAGGAGATTTAACGTAAAGCAGTTGAAGGATAGAAGAAGAGGAGCCTAGGATCAAGTTCAAGGAGCAGTGTCTGGTCTCAGCTTTTTTGTAAGTTGATTCACTTTCAGTAATAAAAAAAATACATTTCCCATCCCAATGCATGAATCATCTATGGTTTGATTAATTTATTCTTGATTTCTAACCCTTGAGTATAGAAGTAGCATGCATTCATAGTTGTTGTTTGTCTTGAGTGCAGGTCATCTGTGGAAGGAGCAGCGCAAGCAAGAAATCGAAGAGCAATGGAGGATCTACATCGAATGTCAGTAATAAGGTTGGTGGTCCTTTTCCATGCATTTACTGTTAAAAAGGGGTTTAAATCTTGGGCTGTCGGTCAAAATCTGCATGCAAGTTTGACCCTAGTTTGCTATTCCATAGGGTGTTTTTCCCAACAACACCATCTCTCTTCCACCTCCCTCTCTCTACCCCCCTCTTGGTGTTCCTCTTACACCCTGTCACACTCTTAAACAATCCATATCTTCCCCCTTCTCTCTTTACCTCTTACATCTAGCCCTCACTCTCTCACTCACTATATCTGCCTCCCTCACTCTCCCCACCTTGTTATCTTTTATTCTATATAACACCCCTTCCCTATCTCCCACCCTTACTCTCACTATTTCTCACTCTACCCCCTCTCTATCTCCCTCTCCCTCACTCTCACACACTCTCTTTGTCCTCCCCTCTCTCCCTCTCACACTCTCATTCTTCCTCTCTCTCCACCCCACCTCTCTATATCACAAGGAAAGAAATGCATTTGACCTAGGCATGTCAAGACCTATAACTAGACCTATACATAGAAAGACCTACACATGGAATGACTTAGACCATGACCTACACATATACAATGAGCATGACCTAAACCTCTATGATGACCATGACATAGATCATGACATAGACCTAGAGCTTGACCTAGACCATGACCTAGACCACAACATAGAGCTATATTTAATATTTTACCATGAACTAGACCTATACCATAACCATGACCTAGAGCTTGACCTAGACCATGACCTAAAACCCTCTAGCTCCATAAAATCCTAGGCATAGCCTATACTCAAGCCTTAATCCATCCACACTCAATACCTAAATGCATTATGCATATACCCCTTTTTAAATGCCCCACAACCATTGCACCCACATCTTGGTGTTCTAACCATTGCTTTATGCTTCAAAACAATTTCAATCTTAAGGCCTTAGGTCCTAGTAGTCCCCAAAACCCTATACATCTTTATTCATAAATATGTTTGGTATACAATAAATGTTATATTCGGTGCATTAAGAGTGTGCACACACTCTTGTGACTTGCAATCCTTGAGGTTCTGCACTCATCTCTGCCTAGCAATAACGAGTGCACGTTCCTAGAACACGCACATGCATTATTACACGCACGTTATAGGAATGTGTGTGTATTATTGTTGGAAATTTTTATGTACCAAGCATACCCAACCTTATTTATCTCAAAGTATAGAACAAGCCCGACATCTGCATACAAAAATAGCAAGATCAGACATTTTTTTTTTCTTTTTATCTTGTCATTTAATTCATAGACAATTTTGTGCTATTACAAGACAATTATCAGAAGAATTGAAAGACAAATTAGTCCAAGTGGAATTTGAATTGTTGGTTGTGTCTTGTTGTGTAATAAAACGTTGTTGAAATGGAAGAAAGAAAAAAATGTTGAAATGGAATTGTTAGTTGTGTTCTCTTGTGTAATACCAAGACACGTCTTCTTGTGTAATACCAAGACAAATTTGTCCAATTGGAATTGGAATCATTAGTTGTGTCTTCTTGAGTAACACAAACAAATGTTTATCCAATTGGAATTGGAATTGTTAGTTGTGTCTTCTTGTATTAGCATAAAACATTTAAAGTAGGACATTTGATTTACTCCAAAGATTCCCTTAAACAGAAAAACCAACGAAAGTGCATTGTCTCAAGAGTTTGTGGTTGATGCCAATTTTATATAAGATTCTGAATATCTGGATTTGGATATTGCAATGTTGGTGATTATCCCACATCTCAATGGATTATTCATTTGGATATTGTAAAGGAGATGATAGTTGTACATTTGAAGGAATGTCTATCTAACTATTTAATCATGTAATTTAAACATTAGTTTTTTCTTTTTTCTTTTATGGCAATTATCATTAGGTGATTTGATTGTTGGTAAACTTGCAATTTTCTTATTTTTGAATTGTATTTTTGAATGTCATTAAAAAAATACAACAAAAAAAAAGTGGAACAACTATAATATTTTAGACTACACCCTATCTAACTTGTTCATTCATGCTTCTTCATCCATTGGTAATAAAAATTAGCATTTCATCCATTCGTGATATAAATTAGTTGCTAAGGTGTGGGGTTCATTTATGACGTCGGCTAGTTGTGCATTCATTCTTCTTGATATAAACTTGTTGTAGTTACAGTTAGCATTTCATCTGTTGGTGATATAAATAAGTTGCAATGTGTGGGGTTCACTTGTGATGTCGACTAATTGGTTCTTCGGATGAATTACCAATAACAAAGAATGAAGAGTCATTACGCCGAATGGCGTACACCTATTGACCATGAGCACATTTAATAGGTTTTTAGTGCTTAATCAGTTTTGTATGGACAAGATTAAATATTGATGGAATATTCCTAGTAGTCTCAATAAATCAATGGTTGTGATTTCAACCACTAACTTCCTCACTATTATAAAGACATCAGTTTACATGTTTATGTTTCTACTTTTACTTAATCATATTTAAAATTTACTACGGTGGCTAGTTGATTGCCACGTATGAGTGATTAGACTTACATTTTCTAGGTTAAACTAAACCTTTGACCTTCACCAACCACATTCTAGACACTTATTTTTCTTTATAATATTTTATTTTATCATTTTAATGATGCAATGCACCTATTCGTGGATTATTCTTTCATACATAGACACCACCTATTCTTTACGTGTCACTCACGATTTGCAACAACTATCCATTCTCCCGTTACCTGCAACGTGGTTCAAGTGGAAGTTGTATTGGAACAACATGTAATCTACCATTATTACATGGAATATGAATGGTTTGTTGTTTTAAATGTTAATAATTTAACTAGGGTTTCTTTATAACTGGAGGTGTGATTGAATCTGCCAAGATTAAGAGCGAATAAATGATACATTATCAAGGAAGCACCCTCACCCTCATCCTACTGCTCCGATGAGATGAACCAGCAGAACTGTTGTCGCTCGATTAGGCTCTTAAAGTCGAGCACAGTGAGAAATATAGGTAGCCGTAGGATGAATGTTTCCATGAACAGATTTTGATAAATGGGTAAAAGGAAAAATGCTCTCCAGAGGTGAGGATACGATGGAACATTTCTAAATTTTAGAATTTATATTAAAATGAGTTTACAATCACATAGTTTGTGCTAAACTGTTAAATTTTATGATATAAAAGATTGAGATTTAATTTTTTGGACTGGTACAGAGTGCCATTTTGTTGCTAAGCACTATATGATTGCCAAGTTTAAATAATTAAATTTTTCATTGTGCTGGCTGTAGACGCTCATTTTCTAGTTGTGTGTTTCCTTTTCTGGCTGTGTGTTTATGGGGAGGGTGGAAGACTATAACAAAGAGTTATTATAACCTATAGAGGGCGTTTAGGATTATGGCTATTGACCTGCCAGAAGAAGCTTTGGCATCGCCCTTTCGGCGTTCATCAGCCATGGTTTTGAGTGGTTGTGCTAGTTAATAACCCACCAAAGAATTTTTTTTCTAACACAATGAGGATTAAAGATTATTTATTCATTTGGAAATGGTTACAATGAAGAGTAAAGATTAGTCCACATCTCAATTAATAATCCACCAAAAAATTAATTTGCTAACACGGTGAGGATTAAAGATTATTTATTCAATTGAAACTGTTACAATGAAGAGTAAAGATTATTCCAAATCTCAATGAATTATTCATTTAGACATTGTAAAGATCATTCATTTGGATATTGTAAAAGAGATGAGGGTTGGACAATTGAGGGATTTAACTTTTTATAAATTTTTCCATTCATGCTTCACGTTCCATTCAAAGAAATCATCATCGAAGGACTCAACGGTCCTTCCACCACCCTGTCGCGGCAGTAATACTGCCCATCTACACATTACAGGGAAAGAGGCCTGATGTCCTCGTACTACAACCTGAGGACTAAAACTTGGAACTCTCTCAAAAAAGAACAAACACAAGATGGTCCTAAACCCGAAGTTCCTCTGTGTCCACTGTTGGAAATCTGTCAATTGCCTCTTGATACACTCGAGCAGTGTGGTACTCCAGTGAAAAATTTGTGCATTCATGCACTGGATGGCACAGTTCATCTATGTCTGCGATGCTTGATGCAAGGCTGTTGAGCCGGTAATCTGGCCAATCAGTAACAATATAGTCTGCAACGCTAAGTTAGTAATATTGCTAATGGGTACCTGGGAGCCCACACAGTCAGTCCCAGCCTCACAATGCTCAGCTATCAATTCTAAGATCTTGCTCAGCCCCATCGAAAAAGTCCGGAAGTTGACTGGTTCCCCTCTCCTTGAGAGGCCAGTCAAAAAATAGATATCCTCGGTGGTGGGCACCAGTGATTGACCCTCTAGCATAAATGCCTCTGCATCAGGGTGTCAGTGGTCAATCAAGGCATTCAGTAGCCTTGGTTGTCTGCACGTAAATGGACATAAAAAAGAATTTGAGTAAACCACATTGCATTAACACGGCCACGACATTCGGATCTGCTGCAACCAACTCACTGATTACCTCATGCTCCATTTCCTTCCACTGGACATACATCCTACCAACAAAACAAGGTAAAGAGGGGTCAGTACTTCCTTTTAGTTTTATTTTTTATCATAAAAGGGGGCTACACGTGGGATGTAGAGGTGACAGTCACATGTACATGTGGGCAGACTTTACTCTGCCCGAATGTACATGCGGCCTGTCTAGAGACAGCCTGTGTGTACCTAGGGCCGACCTTTTTAAGGTCGACTCCCACCCAAAACACAAACTAAATAACGAAATTGAAGTATTGAATAACTAGATAAGGGATTTTGTACTTACTTGGTACAAGCATAAGTTCGTTTCATCCACTGTAGCTCCCGGAATCACTATTTTTGGCAAAGGGGGTCTTTTGACTCCAGAGTCAATTTCTAAATCAGCAATGGTGATAATGAGCTGCCAGCTTCTATTTATAGAATTTTTGGCCTCTTTTTGTCACTTTTTGGGCCTCCCTTATCAGTTTCTTTATACTGAAAACCATTTAGAGTGATCCAGGAGTTATATGGGAGGGATTTGATCGAGTATTGGGACATTTTTTTTTGAGTTTTGAGAAAATATTGAAGGTCCATATAAATTTTTTTTTTTTCAAAAAATCAACTTGAGCATATAGGTTAGGTTACCATCCCAACTTTTGCATCTTGTTGTCTGTTTCTTCTTCTATAGGATTGATCCCATCAGGTTGTGACACAAAACCATAATATATGTTCTATAAGTGTCGCAACTTGGTGGTAGAGCTTGCCAGAACATGGATTTCCTAGGTAGGTCCTGGTTGCATTATGGTGTCCATGCAGTTTCTAAAAACACTGTAGGCTTGGGAGTCCATATAGTATTTCCTGAATATGAGTTTGAGTCTCATTTGCATGAGTCTTTTTCACTCTTTGTCTCACCCTCAGGACTCCCAAAAAATAACGAGTCTCCTTTCAAGCCCTTTTCAGACCCTCTAAAAATGAAAAGACTGTGGAGCGATCTTATGGCCTTTCACGCTCGTTAAACTGAAATTTGAAGTCACGTCTGTCCGGTGGTAGTTTACCCATTTTTTTCAGTCCGGACGGTCAACTGTACGAACAAAGGTATACTCTATCAAATTCCCCTTCTCTAGAAGAGTAATCTCTGGTATAATTTTATTCATTTTTCGGGCCTGAGGGACTAAATTTACGAGAAAAAAAAACCCACGGAGTCCATAGTTAATAACTTTTCAGACTCCCTAAAATTGAAAAGATTGTCAAGTGACCTTATTCTTTCACACTCGTTAAATTGGTCCAGAAGAATATTCCTGATAGAGTCCATAGTTAAGCTTTTTTCAGACTCCTTAAAAGTGAAAAAATAGTTGAGTGATCTTGTCCTTGTCACAGTCGTTAAAATGGTTTTGAATTGACGTCTAATCGGTGCTAGTTTATCCCTTTTTTGAACCGACTAGACTATTGTCGAAAAAGGTACCCCAGCGGAGTCTCCTTTTATGCTTTTTCAGGCTCTCTAAATATGAAAAACCATCGAGCTTACCTTCTCTGGGCTCGTTAAACTTACATCGAAGGACGTTACCATTGTGTGTTCTATCAACCACACTTGCATACCTTATCCACCAGCCTTGTGACAGTTTGCTTCTGCATCTTAACACCTTTGGCCGCCGGAGGATTTTTCCCGAGTATCATTTTACTAGAACATCAGTCTTGTCCTTGTGCCTTGAGCTTGTATGTTTGCAGTACTCGTTCCTCCATTGTAATGTAATATTCCTTTATTATTTTTCCAAAATTATTGAAAAGAACAAAAAATCAAATATACCCCAAAAAGAGGATGGGAAAGGTAATTTCTTTGTTGGCAGCATAATGAGTCTCCCTTGGATAAAGCACATCTTTCCATTTGATCATCAGACTATGGGATGTAGTACGACCTCAGGAATCTTTTCTCGCTATATAGAGTTGTGTCCTCCACCGTTTGGTTATTCTTCCAAACATATGGAGAGTTTGCATT
>SNQJ01S0059056.1:28039-40931 GCA_010110895.2 Picea sitchensis
AGGGGTACCATTTGGAGGAGGAAAAAATATAGCAAAGAAACTCTGCCCATTTACGTAATCCATTTTCCCAACCCTTTAGCCTTTCCTCATGCCAAAAGAGATTTAACGAAAAGTAGTTGAAGGATAGAAGAAGAGGAGACTAGGATCAAGTTCAAGGAGCAGTGGCCGGTCTCAGCTTTTTTGTAAGTTGATTCACTTTCAGTAATAAAAAGAATACATTTCCCATCCCAATGCATGAATCATCTATGGTTTGATTAATTTATGCTTGATTTCTAACCCTTGAGTATAGAAGTAGCATGCATTCATAGTTGTTGTTTGTCTTGAGTGAAGGTCATCTGTGGAAGGAGCAGCGCAAGCAAGTAATCGAAGAGCAATGGAGGATCTACATCGAACGTCAGTGATAAGGTTGGTGGTCCTTTTCCATGCATTTACTGTTAAAAAGGGGTTTAAATCTTGGGTTGTCGGTCAAAATCTGCATGCAAGTTTGACCCTAGTTTGCTAGTCCATAGGGTGTTTTTCCCAACAACACCATCTCTCTTCCACCTCTCTCTCTCTACCCCCCTCTTGGTGTTCCTCTTACACCCTGTCACACTCTTAAACAATCCATATCTGCCCCCTTCTCTCTTTACCTCTTACATCTAACCCTCACTCTCTCGCTCACTATATCTGCCTCCCTCACTCTCCCCACCTTGTTATCTTTTATTCTATATAACACCCCTTCCCTCTCTCCCACCCTTACTCTCACTATTTCTCACTCTACCCCCTCTCTATCTCCCTCTCCCTCACTCTCACACACTCTCTTTGTCCTCCCCTCTCTCCCTCTCACACTCTCGTTCTCCCTCTCTCTCCACCCCACCTCTCTATATCACAAGGAAAGAAATGCATTTGACCTAGGCATGTCAAGACCTATAACTAGACCTATACATAGAAAGACCTACACATGGAATGAATTAGACCATGACCTACACCTATACAATGAGCATGACCTAAACCTCTATGATGACCATGACATAGATCATGACATAGACCTAGAGCTTGACCTAGACCATGACCTAGACCACAACATAGAGCTATATTTAATATTTTACCATGAGCTAGACCTATACCATAACCATGACCTAGAGCTTGACCTAGACCATGACCTAGAACCCTCTAGCTCCATAAAATCCTAGGCATAGCCTATACTCAAGCCTTAATCCATCCACACTCAATACCTAAATGCATTATGCATATACCTCTTTTTAAATGCCCCACAACCATTGCACCCACATCTTGGTGTTCTAACCATTGCTCTATGCTTCAAAACAATTTCAATCTTAAGGCCTTAGGTCCTAGTAGTCCCCAAAACCCTATACATATTTATTCATAAATATGTTTGGTATACAATAAATGTTATATTTGGTGCATTAAGAGTGTGCACACACTCTTGTGACTTGCAATCCTTGAGGTTCTGCACTCATCTCTGCCTAGCAATAACGAGTGCACGTTCCTAGAACACGCACATGCATTATTACACGCATGTTATAGGAATGTGTGTGTATTCTTGTTGGAAATTTTTATGTACCAAGCATACCCAACCTTATTTATCTCAAAGTATAGAACAAGCCCGACATCTGCATACAAAAATAGCAAGATCAGACAATTTTTTTTCTTTTTATCTTGTCGTTTAATTCATAGACAATTTTGTCCTATTACAAGACAATTATCAGAAGAATTGAAAGACAAATTAGTCCAAGTGGAATTGGAATAGTTGGTTGTGTCTTGTTGTGTAATAAAACGTTGTTGAAATGGATGAAAGAAAAAAATGTTGAAATGGAATTGTTAGTTGTGTTTTCTTGTGTAATACCAAGACACGTCTTCTTGTGTAATACCAAGACAAATTTGTCCAATTGGAATTGGAATCATTAGTTGTGTCTTCTTGAGTAACACAAACAAATGTTTATCCAATTGGAATTGGAATTGTTAGTTGTGTCTTCTTGTATTAGCATAAAACGTTTAAAGTAGGACATTTGATTTACTCCAAAGATTCCCTTAAACAAAAAAACCAATGAAAGTGCATTGTCTCGAGAGTTTGTGGTTGATGCCAATTTTATATAAGATTTTGAATATCTGGATTTGGATATTGCAATGTTGGTGATTATCCCACATCTCAATGGATTATTCATTTGGATATTGTAAAGGAGATGATAGTTGTACATTTGAAGGAATGTCTATCTAACTATTTAATCATGTAATTTAAACATTAGTTTTTTCTTTTTTCTTTTTTGGCAATTATCATTAGGTGATTTGATTGTTGGTAAACTTGCAATTTTCTTATTTTTGAATTGTATTTTTGAATGTCATTAAAAAAATACAACAAAAAAAAAGTGGAAAAACTATAATATTTTAGACTACACCCTATCTAACTTGTTCATTCATGCTTCTTCATCCATTGGTAATAAAAATTAGCATTTCATCCATTCATGATATAAATTAGTTGCTAAGGTGTGGGGTTCATTTATGACGTCGGCTAATTGTGCATTCATTCTTCTTGATATAAATTTGTTGTAGTTACGGTTAGCATTTCATCTGTTGGTGATATAAATAAGTTGCAAGGTGTGGGGTTCACTTGTGACCTCGACTAATTGGTTCTTTGGATGAATTACCAATAACGAAGAATGAAGAGTCATTACGCTGAAAGGCGTACACCTATTGACCATGAGCACATTTAATAGGTTTTTAGTGCTTAATAAGTTTTGTATGGACAAGATTAAATATTGATGGAATATTCCTAGTAGTCTCAATAAATCAATGGTTGTGATTTCAACCACTAACTTCCTCACTATTATAAAGACATCAGTTTACATGTTTATGTTTTTACTTTTACTTAATCATATTTAAAATTTACTACGGTGGCTAGTTGATTGCCACGTATGAGTGATTAGACTTACATTTTCTAGGTTAACCTAAACCTTTGAACTTCACCAACCACATTCTAGACACTTATTTTTCTTTATAATATTTTATTTTATCATTTTAATGATGCAACGCACCTATTCGTGGATTATTCTTTCATACATAGACACCACCTATTCTTTACGTGTCACTCACGATTTGCAACAATTATCCATTCTCCCGTTACCTGCAACGTGGTTCAAGTGGAAGTTGTATTGGAACAACATGTAATCGGCCATTATTACATGGAAGATGAATGGTTTGTTGTTTTAAATGTTAATAATTTAACTAGGGTTTCTTTATAACTGGAGGTGCGATTGAATCTGCCAAGATTAAGAGCGAATAAATGATACATTATCAAGGAAGCACCCTCACCCTCATCCTACTACTCCGATGAGATGAACCAGCAAAATTGTTGTCGCTCGATTAGGCTCTTAAAGTCGAGCACAGTGAGAAATACAGGTAGCCGTAGGACAAATGTTTCCATGAACATATTTTCATAAATGGGTAAAAGGAAAAATGCTCTCCAGAGGTGAGGATATGGTGGAACATTTCTAAATTTTATAATTTATATTAAAATGAGTTTACAATCACATAGTTTGTGCTAAACTATTAAATTTTATGATATAAAAGATTGAGATTTAATTTTTTGGACTGGTATAGAGTGCCATTTTGTTACTAAGCACTATATGATTGCCAAGTTTAAATAATTAAATTTTTCATTGTGCTGGCTGTAGACGCTCATTTTCTAGTTGTGTGTTTCATTTTCTGGTTGTGCGTTTATGGGGAGGGTGGAAGACTATAACAAAGGCTTATTATAACCTATAGAGGGCGTTTAGGATTATGGCTATTAACCTACCAGAAGAAGCTTTGGCATCACCCTTTCAGCGTTCATCGGCCATGGTTTTGAGTGGTTGTGCTAGTTAATAACCCACCAAAGAATTATTTTTCTAACACAATGAGGATTAAAGATTATTTATTCATTTGGAAATGGTTACAATGAAGAGTAAATATTAGTCCACATCTCAATTAATAATCCACCAAAAAATTAATTTGCTAACACAGTGAGGATTAAAGATTATTTATTCAATTGAAACTGTTACAATGAAGAGTAAAGATTATTCCAAATCTCAGTGAATTATTCATTTAGACATTGTAAAGATCATTCATTTGGATATTGTAAAAGAGATGAGGGTTGGACAACTGAGGGATTTGACTTTTTATAAATTTTCCCATTCATGCTTCACGTTCCATTCATTGCTAACAAAAACTAGTAATTATTTCTTAATTGTCAAGAAGTTAGTAGTTCTAAAGTGGTGAGGTGAAACTAATGTATTTCAGAAAAAAAGTGGGGAATTGAAATAATTTGTAGAAATTAATGGCACATGTGTATTTTTATTTTTTTGTATGCTAAGAATTGTATTCATGTTTCATTTGAAATGAGGTTTCTTTTATTAGTAATATAAACTAGTAATTATCTATTTTAGGGGTAAGAAGTGAGTAGTTCAGGTTTCGTTTATTGGTAATATAAACTAGTAATTATCTATTTAAGGGGTAATAAGTGAGTAGTTCCAAATTGGTAAGGTGAAAGTACTGTATTTTAGAAAATAGTGGGGAAGTGATATAATTTGTATAAATTAATGTTGCATTTCAAAATTTGGTAGGGTATTTTTTTCCAAATACTTAGGAGTGGTATATTAAAATTAAAAGAAAGATTTTAGCTTTCCAAGGATTTGTTTAAAGAAAAGAACTATATTAGATAAAAAATTTATGAAATTAGGTTTGTGGATTTATAGGCTACTTTAAAAAGGGCATTGTTTCTAAGTGCTAGGGTTATAGGCATATACATGGGAAAATGGAATTTTATCTGCAAAAATAAAGTGAGCTTGTGTCTAGCATGATGGAGAGGGAACAATTCTTTATTTTTTTATTTGGATTTGATAATTATATCATTTTTAATCTATATCAATGCTTTAAGAGTGAAAAAAGAATGGAGGAATCAACTTGCAGACTTGTTTTAATGGCAAGTCCCAGTTTGGAAAATTGGGATTTGAAACCTTCTGGAGGCATTTTGAGGAATCAAATGACATTATTTGAAGTCAAAACTTTATAGACCTTATCTTGGACCCCTTGACGCTATTATAAACAATGTTACCTTTAAAATGGTGCAAAAATCATGTCAATCGAAGATCATATGAAAAAAGTTATGCTTCCCACAAGTTGACCTACTATGTTGACCACCATGGTACGAGGTTTGTTGGAAAAATGAGAGGGGGGTGAATAAATAATAGAGAAATTATCATGTTTAAGCACAAATTCAAGTGCTATATCAATGTAGCATTATCATACAATAGTTGCAAAGAAAATAAACAATGAAAAAATGAGCTATCATACACATACACAGTACACCAATGTTTTTACATGGAAACCCAAAGTGGGAGAAAACCACATAATTCTTTTTCTTATATGTATTTAAGAATTACATTCATTGGAAGAACCAACTTCCTTTGTTTTCCAGCTGCAAATGGAAGGAGGCTCAAACCCCCTAATTTCTCAGGCTACAACCTGAAGGAAGCTCCAAATCCTCAATTCTATGGCTAGAACCATAATGAGGCTGCAACCCCCTATGTTCTATGGCTACAACAGGAAGGTGGATACAACCACCTATCCTTTCCCCGTCCAACCACCTTGATGTAGAATTAGAGTTATGGAACCACTGCCACACTATCGTTGTATGATATACTGTTGTAAACATGTACCAATCAACCTGCCCAAACAACTTGTACCAATAACCTGAACCATGCATCAACCTGTACCTCAACTTGTAATCAAATTGTACCTTAAACAAGTTCATCAAACATGCACCAACGTGTACCAAACAACCTGCAATCAACCTGTACCATAACCAAGTGCATCAACCATGCACCAACCTATACCAAACAACCTGTAATCAGCCTGTACCATAAACAAGTGCATCAACCATCCACCAACCTATACCTCAACCTGTACCATCAACAAGTGCATCAACCATGCACCAAATATGTACCAATCATGCATCAAATACACATAAACTATGACTCATCAATATGTACCAACATCATCAACTATACACCTCATGTATGTGCTAACTCATCAACTGCTTGTCTCAACCATGTACCCAACATGTACCTCAACCAAAATCCCTCATCAATTTCATCATCCAAATCTGATTTTTAACTCTGTAATAGACCTGGTGTATGTGATCACATGCATGCAAACCTTCCTTAACTTTAACAACAAGAGACTAACATTTTCATCAAAATTTACTTTAGTCTCACGTGACTAGTTTTGGATTAGTCAACAACCCTAACTTGAAATAATCATAACTATGTACCTGTAATGAATAAAAATATGTAAATAGTACACAATGTTTTTCAATGTGTTTTATACAATTACTCCAAGTTTCACTACTTGGAACTTCTCAAAAAAGGAGTTATAGAAAAAATCGCATACCTTGTTGAATCCTGGCTTATTCTAGAGAGAGAAATTGTAGAGCATGCCCCACACATAATATTTGTTGTATGGATATGAAAATTGTACACAACATACTATAGACTGTACTCTAACCAAAACATTTGGTCTTACTAAATTTGTATCTTTTATGAATAAGTTATGATGTTTTTACCCGAAACACCTCTTTTAGACTAGTTTTAGGACTAGCCACAAACCCTATTTTCCACAAAGTGTAACTCCAAAAATACAACAACCCAAAAGATGAAATTTGTACCATAGATACTTGGATATGTTTCCTCAATGGCCTCCCAATTTCATGGTCTGAATCATTCTAAAAAGAAAGGTATTGTGGAAATGGTGAGATGACCTGTAAATAACATAGCTTAGAAAGCATCATCAAAAGAATTTATCCTCCCTTGAATTCCGGCGTTATTTACTTCACCTTCCCTATGAAATTCGGCTTAGACATCCTTTCGTTACCTCAGTAACCTATAGATATTCAATATTCTCAATTGTTATTAAAATGAGAGAGCCTTGCCTCTTATTCATACTTTCATGTAGCTTCCTCAAGGGGTTACCTTTTAACCATCTTAACCCACTTTGATTATTTTAGGATTAACCCACTTCTAATTTATCCATTAAATTTATTATTTAAATAATTTATTTTGTATTCACTTTGAATTATAGTACACTCATCACTTCAATTTATTATTTACCTTCTAAAATCTCTTAAACCACTTTGACTACTTTGACCTTTTGGGGCTTCTAGATGACTCATGAGGGTTCTCTAACTTCACATGGTTATAGCTCTCTAACCGTGAGGAGTTATGTGATGTTCCACAGACCACTGGAAATTGCATGACATGTACTATCCATCTATAATAGTTTTACCTTAAAATATATTAAAACTCATACCATTATACATGAAAAAACCTTGGGCCCATTACCCAAACCTTTGTGCTACCATAATTTTCTACCGGAATTTCTCCAAGGGTTGACATCAATCACTAAGGGTTGACATAAATCTACAATATCACTCTCCAATGGTTTACATCAATGAAAACCAACAATCCATACCAATTGTCCATCAACCTAAGCCAATTGTCTGACAATCTCCTCCTTTGGCATTGATGGAAACATCAACACTGATGGCAACACTTAGTAATGATGACATTCATTCTTATACTCCTCATCAATGTTTCTATCTCTCTCTTTTTACATCAATGGAAAATGGTATCTCCCTTTAGTGTTTCTCCCCCTGACTGAACTCTCCTTAGGGATGCTCCCCCTGTCTACATGCCTTTGATTTTTCTTTGTGTTTATAAGCCTCTGATTACTCTCTCTCCCTTCATATGAATACTGTCTCCCACTTCGACAAAGGGTAGCACTATGAAGTCATATCTCTCATTCTTCCCTTATGACCATTGCTCCCCCTGGAACCAAGCCTCTGTGCTCTTTCTCTAAGCCTGCATATGAAAAATCTCTCCCCCTTTTTCATCAATGGAAAATGTATCTTTCCATTTGGGGATGCTCCCCCTAACTAAAGTGTCTGTGGGGATACTCACCCTAACTCAACTCTTCCTCAAACTAATCTCCCAAACTGATTTGTCCTCTTTATCATGATTCCTTATGTAGATCTAAGAAATATAAGATAAGCATTCAAAAGAATTCATTTTGGAGTATAAATTTATCTGAGTCTTTGGCGAAGATACTCAAAGGATTCTCTTGGAAGAGTTTTTGTAAAGATGTATGCCACTTGTTCTTTTGTGCCCACATATTCAACTCTGATGTTCTTATCTGCAACTTGTTCCCATAGAAAGTGATACTTTATTGGAATGTGCATCATATTGGAATGCATCAACAGGTTCTTTGAGATATTGATGGTGCTTGTATTATCAAAATAGATTGGAATGTGATCATCATACTCAGCCTGTATAGCTGTCAGAGTTTGTTTCATCAGTAGAACCTGTGTACAACATGTTTCTACTGCAATATACTTTGCATCGACTGTAGATGAGGATGCCAATGATTATTTCTTGCTTAACCATGATACTAAACACTCACATAAGTAAAATGTTGCTCCACTGGTGCTTTGTTGGTCATCAATGCAACCTGCCCAATCTGCATCTGTGTAGGAAATAAGTGATAGCTCCTTTCCTTTTGGGTACCATAATCCAAACTCTTATGTTCCTTTGAAATATCTCAAAATCCTCTTTACTACTAAGACATGCGATTACTTTGGTATTGCTTGAAATATTTCCACCTATCCAACTACCTGCATTACATCTAGTCTGGATGTTGTCAAGTAAGCTACCAATCATTGACATGTATTGCCTCTGGTATATAGACTTTGAATAATCATCTTTTCTCAACTTGCCACTGATTTTCATAGGAGTGGTAACTGGTTTACACTCTTCCATTCTGAAGTTATTTAGCATTTCTATGATATACTTAGTTTGAGAAATAAAAATTCCTTGGTTGCTTTGAGGTATATGAAGACCCAAAAAGAAAGATAGTTCTCTGAGTAATGACATTTCAAAATCATTCTACATGTCATTTTCAAATTTATGGCTTAACTTGTCATTAGCAATTCCAAAGAAAATATCATCAACATAATTTCAATTAATAAAATACTACATTGAGTTACCTTGATGTATAGGTTGTTTTTTGCACTTCCTTTGCATGTTGTTTCTGAGCATTACTATGTTTACTCAAACTTTGCAAGATTCTCATAGGATGGTTCTCTGGTCTGTCTCAACTACCTCATAGACTCCCCCTGTCTATTATTCATATAATATAGGAGTCTCTAAGTTGGATGGATCAGAACAATTCTTGCTCTGATATGTATCCATCATCATCTTCCTTGGTAGATTCATCATATCTCTAAGCTTTGACTTCTTCCCTCTGTCTGTGGATTCATCTCTCACTACAATGTCTGAAAGTACAGTATCTTGAACCTGTTCCTTATTTACCTGTCCTTCTTTTCTTTCAGTTATTTTCCAAACCTTTTTCTATCCCTCATCTTTCCTTTTCTCTGTAGAATTGTCTTCATATCATTTTATTTCCAGTCTTGCAATCTATGGTACCTGATCTTTTTTCACATGTTCTTCATGTTTTGAACTACCATTGTTAACATACCAACCACGCTTCTTCTGCTTAGCTTGTAGAGAGTGTGTGCATTCTTCATTGCTATATTGATTTTGATTTCTTATCCATACTCTCTTATGAGGCTCATGTCTGTGATTGTTGTTTTTATGTTGTCATTCTATAGGAGGGACTTTCATTCTACAATACTTGGCCATGTGTCCAAAGTTATTGCACTTGTAGCATTCCACTTCAGTTCTCAATGATTCAAACCTGTTGTATATTCTTCTTTGTGTTTCACTAGACCTCCTTAGATAACAATTTTGTGTATGTATTTCAAAGTTGTTTATGTTCCTGTTATTAGCTCTGCAACTTATAGCTTTATGTCCAAAATTATTGCATCCATAACATAAACCAAAAGAGATAGTTTGATGCCTGGGAGTTGAATATATTATGAAAGGAGTTACTCTTATGAATCCTTCTTCTTCCTGAGGCCTACTTATTTATGCCAGTGGTTGATTGTGAAATCTGAATCTTCTTGGTGGAGGAGTCTCCTTGTAATCTTCCTTGTAGGTCTTCCTATCCCCTTTGATTCTTTCTGCATAAATTTTTGGATATGTTTATTTTTATGTTGCTTTGGAGCTTGATCCCTTTTTTGTATGATTGTATCCAAGTTAGGAATTGTCATGATTAGGCCTTTGACTGCTGATAATGTCATCCAAAACCTTTGATCTATTCTCCATATTTTTCTTTTGAAGATCCTTTCTCAATGTGACAATCTCTGCTTCCAAATTTCCAATGATCATGTCTCTTTCTTCTAACTGTTCTTTGAGTGTTTATTCAATTCTTTTATATTATTCTATTTGAACCTTCAATTCCATGATGATCTTCTCTAGTTCTTGAGTGTCTTCCTTCTTGTCTAGTTCTTCTTGTAGCTTCTTGTTTTTCCTCTTTTCCCTTCTTATAAATTCTATGGCAGTCAACAATTCTTCTCAGTAGTCAACTTCTGCCTCTTCATATTCTTCTTCGATGTCTTTTTTATCAAATTCTTTTACTACCATGAATAAAACTCTTTATGTATCATTGTCACTGACTTCATCTTCTACTGATGAGGAGATGTGTTCTTTGGTGCATAAGATTTTCTTGAAAACTTTCTTTGTGGTTCATTTTCCTTTATATGTATGTTTTCTATTTGAGTAATATTCATCATTCCCCTTATTTTTATTGTGAGGAAATTTGTTAGAAAAATGACCAATACCATCACAATTAAAACAAATCAATGGAATCTTACCTTGATATATGTCGTTGGTTCCCTTGTTCAATATCTTCACAAAATTGGTCATTTCTTCATCATCTTTCGAGATGTCACTGTTGTTGCTATGTTCTTTTTATTTTTTCTTTACCTTTTTATTTGACCTTTTGGATCCTTTGAAATATCCTTCGTTTATATTTGGATTTTCATGTTCAGTTCTCATTTCATATGCTGTGAAGATTCCATGTAGTTCATCCATGCTTATTGAGTCTAGATCTGCTCTTTCTTCTAGTGTTGATATCTTAGGATCAAATCTCATAGGAAGAGACATTAGTACCTTTTGAACAATTAAAGATTCTTTGATTTCTTCTCCCAATCCTATGATTGCATTTACTATTTCATCAAATCGTAAGAAGTAAGATGCAATATTCTCATCTCCCTTCATCTTTAGTTGTTCGAACTAACCTCTGTAAGTTTTAAGCTTAGCTACTTTGACTTTTGAATCTCCTTCATAAATATTTTTAAGTTTGTCCAAAATCTCTTTAGTGGATTTAAAATGCATAACTTTGGTGTATATCGATTCACCAAGACCATTCAGAAGGGCATTTGTGGCTTTGGAATTATTTTGACTGATTTTTATTGCTCTTTCACTTGTTGGGAGAATTGATGGTTCTTTGTATCCATCTACTACAGATTGCCAGATTTGAAATCCTTATGCCTGTATATATGTCTTCATCCTTCTGCTCCAAAATGCATACTTATGTCCATCAAAATATGGTATTATATATTTGTACATGTTGTTTCTCTCCATTATCTACCTTTCAGTGGTTAAACCGATTCTTCAAGGCACCTGCTCTGATTCTAATTGTTGGATTACTGAGAGAGGGAGTGAATTAGTAATAGATAAATTATCCCTTTTAACCACAAAATGAAAGTGTTATATCGATGTAGCATTATCATCCAATAGTTGTAGAGTAAATAAACAATGAACAAATGAACAATCACACACATACAAAGTACACCAATGTTTTTACGTGGAAACCCAAAGTGGGAGAAAACCACGAAATGATTTTTCTTATATGTATTTAAGAATTACATTCATTGGAAGCAACAACTTCCTTTGTTTTCCATCTACAACTGGAAGGAGGTTCCAACCTCGTAGTTTCTCAAGCTACAACCCGAAGGATGCTCCAACTCCCCAATTCTCTGGCTACAACAAGAATGAGGCTACAACCCCCTATGTTCTCCATCTACAACCGAAAGGTGGCTAAAACCACCTGTCCTTGGCCCATCCCACTGCCCTGATGTAGAAGTAGAATGATGGAACTGTTGTCACACTATCACTGTGAGATATACTATTGTAAACCTATACCAATCAACCTATGCCAAACAACCTGTACCAATAACCTGAACCATGCATCAATCATGCATCAACTTGTACCTCAACCTGTAATTAAGTTGTACCATAAAAAAGTGCAGAAACCATGCACCAATCTGTACACAACAACCTATAATCAACCTGTACCATAAACAAGTGCATCATCCATGCACCAACATGTACCAAACAACTTGTAATCAACATGTACCATAAACAAGTGCATCAACCATGCACCAACCTGTACCATCAATGACTGCATCAACCATGCACCAAATATGTACCAATCATGCATCAAATACACAAAAACTATGACTCATCAATATGTACCAACATCATCAACTATACACCTCATGTATGTGCCAACTAATCAACTACTTGTCTCAACCATGTACCCAACACGTACCTCAAACAAAATCCCTCATCAATTTCATCATCCAAATCTGATTTGTAACTCTGTAATAGACTTGGTGTATATGATCACATACCTGCAAACCTTCCTTAACTTTAATAACAAGAGACTAGCAGTTTCATCAAACTTTACTTTAGTCTCACATGACTAGTTTTGGACTAGTCAACAACCCTAACTTGAAATAATCATAAATATGTACTTGTAATGAATACAGATCTTAAAATAGTACAAAATTTTATTCAACGTGTTTTATGCAATTCCTCTAGGTCTCACTACTTGGAACCTCTCAGAAAAGGAGTTATAGAAAAAATGGCATACCTTGTTGAATTCTGGCTTATTCTAG
>SNQJ01S0059058.1:35984-56769 GCA_010110895.2 Picea sitchensis
GCGGCTAGATGGTAAAGTCATTCTCGCAATGAAGGTCAGGTCTTGCACTCAAACCCGAGAAAGGATGTGGTCTAGTCATGGAAAAAATATTAATTGGGCCAAGCCGGCTAACCTTTTATATACCATCCCTCTAGACAAGTTGAGAAAAGTCCACAAAGTCTTCCTCAACTCCACAACAGGCTCCATTGCCAGATCCAGTTCGGGTTTGGGTATATAGGGGAATACATAGAAAGAGAAACACAAAACTTAGAAAGATGAAAAGAAAAGGGGAAAGAAATTAACTAGCAAGCTCATCTAGGAGATCATACACTTCATGGTCAACTCAGGTCAGATCCATCTAATATCTTACAGCTTTCCCCCTCTCCCCTCCCCATCCTCATCATGAAGATCATCTCTTGGAATATAAGGGGACTCAACGGTCGTATTAATAAGATACTACTATAGGATATTATCATAGCAGGACAACCAAACATAATGATGCTTCAAGAAACAAAATGTACAACGAAATAAATGGGTAGATTTCTCCCTAGCTGTTGGAAGCAAGGGAAAGGTATCTACACTCATGCTATAGGAAAAATATGAGGCCTGAAACTTCTTTGGAACCCAAGCTCAGTTACCATGGACAATTTATTCACAATCAGATGGTCCATCTCTATGACATACCGACTCATCGGCTCCAACAAGCCTAGCTACTTGACAAATTTCTACCAACCAGCCACACCAAGGGACAAAAATGCATTCTTAAGGAACCTGGAGGGGACTTCAACATGATATGTAATCTAGATGAGAAGAGAGGAGGAACTTGCTGAATTGAAGTAGAGTCTGGGAAATTTTAGGGCCTAATCGACAAGCTAGGCCTCATTGACATAGATACTCCAAATGGCATATTCACCTAGACGAATCGAAGAACAAGAACCCATCAGATAGCCTGCTGGCTGGATCACTTCCTTCTCTCTGATTATCTCATGATGGAAGGCACAACACTGGAATCTCTCATCCTCGATGTCCATGGCTCGGATCATTGGCTTATCCAACTATGGATTGACATTCCCACCTATCGAGGATGTAAACCCTTCAAAATAGAGTGGTTTTGGCTCAACCAACCAGACTTTCAAAAAAACGCCCACACTTGGTGGAAGGAGGCATCTATATCACATGGATCCAAGATGTATAGATTCCATCAAAATCTCAAAAAATTTAAGCATAAGCTCAAATATTGGAATAAACAAACCTTCGATAATATCTTTGAAGCCCAACAACAACTAATAGATCAAATGGGCATTATACAAATCCAAATATGAGATCAAGGAATCTCTAAGGAACTCAAAACATAGGAAGAAATAATAAGACAAAAGATGGAGGAAAGGAAATCCTAAGAGGAGATATTACAGAGGAAAAAGTCTTGCATCCAATGGCTAAAGGAGGGCGATAGAAACACCAAATTCTTCCATAGGTATACCATTCAAAGAGACATGCCAATCTCATTATGCAACTGATCATAGAAAATAGGCAAACCCTCTACTCTCATGAGGATCTGGAAGCAGAGATCGTCACGTACTACCAAGATCTCTTGACGGAACCCTAGGGGGATAGATCTTAATACATTGCCCAAATCACGCAGCACATATCCTCCACAATCACGGAGAAACAAAATTTCACTCTGCTAAGGCCCATTAATATTGAGGAAGTGGACCAGGAACTCCATGACACCCCTATAGGGAAAGCTCCTCGACCGTATGGTTTTACTTTAGAATTTTTTCATTATTGCTGGAAAATGGTAAGGGAGGAGGTGTGGGAAATTATTGAAGACTCTAGAGCCTCCGGTCAAGTCCTTCTGGCCCTTAACGCAACCTTCATCACCCTATTCCCAAACAAGATCTAGTCAATCACCCCAAACAATTCTGACCTATCGCTCTTTGCAATGTCATGTAGAAACTCTTAACAAAGGTGATAGCCCGACGCCTTAAACCTATCCTTCCCTTCATCATTTCTCTAGAACAAGCATGGTACATGGAAGGAATAAAAATCTTGTATAGTGTTATCCTGGCATATGAAGTAATTCATTCACTACAGAAGACTTGCACTCCAGGTATGTTATTAAAACTAGACCTTTTTAAAGATTTTGACAAGTTAATTTGGGGCTACATGTGATCAATGCTCTTAGCCTTTGGTTTTGACTCTTCTTGGGTAAACTAGATCATGAATCTAACCTCCTCTACTTTCTTTTCAATCCTCATCAACGTAGTCCCTTATCGCCCTTTCTCACCCACCCGGGGGATCAGGAAAGGAGATCCTTTGTCCCCATTTCTCTTCATCATCATGGCAAAAGGTCTTAGCCTCTCCATACAAGATGCTATAGCAAATCAAACTCTGGCAGGATTACTCTTACATGGCATAGATCCTTCGATCTCTCACAATCAATTTGTTGATGACACTCTAATGACGGGTTCCCCATGGTCCATGAGGCCTAAACAATCCTCTCAATTATTCAAACCTTCTATGAGGCATATGGAATGTATATTAATAAGGAAAAATCCCAGATCTTCTTATTCAACACCCTGATGCCGATACAACTCCACATTACTGAAATATTGGGTTTCACTCAAAGCTCCCTTCCGTCCAAATATCTAGGTATTCCCCTCCTTGACAAAGACCTGAGAAATAGCTCCTGGGAAAGTCTCCTCACCTCCTTTTCGAAAATACTTTCCTCCTAGACCTATCGTGGTCTCAATTTTCCCAGTCGCCTCACCCTTCTCAAGTATGTGCTGCAGGCCTTGCCAATCTACACCTTCTCGGACCTTGCAACTCCCAGCTTTGTTCTTAATGCCATCATAACCCTGCAAAGGAACTTTCTTTGGCAGGGGTTCAAAACAGGGAGAAAACTGGAATTGATCAGTTGGGAAAAGCTTTGTAGATCCAAGGCTCAAGGGGTTCTAGGAATAAAAAACCCTTCAACTATGAACAAAGTCTTGAGCACTAAAATCTAGTGAAGATGGCTGAAGAGACCTTAATATATCTAGGAAAATATTTGGAGAAGAAATTACACACCCAACAAAGCTGAAAGAAGCCTAATTAGATGGAATGGAGACACCCTAGGCTCCTTGATTTGGATAGAGGCTAAGAATAATCTAATCTTAGTGGTCAATCATGCCTTCTAGGAAATTCGTAATGGTCAAACAACCTTCTTCTGGAATGACTCGTGGAAACAGTTACCCATTCTGGCACAAGATGCCTGGGATGAAACCTTCCTCACCCCGGATACCCAAGAGGGGATGAAAAAAGTGGCAGACTATTGGCAGGACAACTCTTCATATGCCACTTGGAGATGTTGGAAATCCACAAGAGAGGACCTTCACGTCAAGGCGCACATGGACTTACAACCTGACCAATGCCAGGAAAATTCCTATTCTTCAAGGAGAGGATATCATGTGGTGGGGACATTCTTCAAAGGGAACTTTCAATATCCAAGAAGATTACGCCATCAAGGAGGATTTTATTCAGCTTTCCCCTCGGAAAGTCTATACTAAAATTTGGTCGCTCAAACATTGGCCCAAAATCAATATCTTCCTATGGTTGGTGGCTCATGGTAGCATTCTCACTTGGGACAATCTCATGAAAAGGGGGTTCACAGGGCCTTCCATATGCCCGATATGCATGAAGGAGGCAGAATCGTTAAATCACTTGTTAAACATCTGCCCCTTTAGCACCCAAATTTGGGATCAATGTATGTCTATCATGCACACTTCAGATCACAAGAAGGAGAGAATAAGCACAACCATTGAAGAATGGAAGGATGTGGCTTTCCAATCGCCTATTTTAAACCGTATATGTTAGTTACTCCCTGGTTTCATCCTCTGGAAACTCTGGAAAGAAAGGGATCGAAGAATCTTCTAGAACATTAAGAAAGATTGGCAATACTGTTGGACCCGAAGCTTTACCAACATAATAGAAACAATCAGTCTGCAACATTGGACTGAGGTGGACTTGACTTGTCTAATTCAAGAATAGAGCATCATGAAAAGTTGGAATCTCACTTTAAAACTGAGTTCACCCTCCACTCCTCAGAAACACTTTTTTAGGGACAACCCCTCTCATTGGTCCTCTCCTCCTGAAGATTTTATCAAGATGAATTTTGACAGAGCCTCCAAAGGAAATTCGGGTGTAGGAGGCTTTAGAGTGGTCTTTAGAAACCAACAGGGGAACATATTTCTCATCTCTGCAAGAAGCATAGGCCATACCACTAAAAATGTCGCAGAACTGTGGGATATTACAAGAGGTTTGCAAATAGCTCTAGAACAGGACTTTCACAAATTGATTGTGGAACTCGATTCACAAGTGGTGCTCAAACTCTTCGGTAAAATTCTGAATCATGCAGATCCAAAAAAAATCTTGCCCTATTGGTGATTATCTTATGGGCTCAGGAAAATTGCGATGCTCATCCGATCCCATCAAGCCATAATCCCCTCGCATGTGAGATGAAAAGTGAATCAAATTGCAAATGATCTTGCCAATATTGGAACAAACTTGGAGGGACCAAAACTTCTCTGCGAAGATTCCATCCACTAGATGCATCCCATCCTCTAGAGATGCAAGGAAAAGGATTTGGCCATCGACAGTTCCTCGGATGGGGTGATCATGATGTTGGGCACTTTAATTGTCTAATTGAATGGAAAATCAAAGTGTTCAGTATGAATTTTCAACCCAGGGAAGTCTGTTATTTCAAGATAATTCTGCACAGTCTATGCTAGATTATGAAAGCATCTCTAATTTAATTGCAGTAGGGAAGTTATTTTAACAAAATCAAACAACAATATTGCTAACACAATTGTGTTGATACAGCTGGAGTGCTACAGAATTAAAATCATAATTGCCATCTAAACTAATGAATCTACAAAGACCATGAATTGCCTACCTTAATCTAACTTTCTAATTTACTTTTGTAGGAAGAAATTCTATACTATTTTTGAAGGGAAATCTACTTATTGCAAGAAGATACTTCACACTTTTAATTCTCCAAAACAAGATTTTAACCTAATGCAGAAAAAGGAAAAGCAGTTGTCCAACCATGTTCAACAACTGACTTCTAATTCTCATGAGACAAGTTTATGCGCATTTACTAAGGAGGAACTAAACTGTAACAACAGTTGTATTCAGAAATATCTAACAGTTAAACCATTTGCAATGAAAGCAACTAAATCTATAATTTGAAACAGAGGGGATTCAATGAGGAAGGTGGGCCCTTTCCTTCTCACTGAATCCTCTCAAAAGATAGGTTACAGTCGCTAAAGAAATTCAATCCACTTCTTCATTCAATTGCCAAAAAGATGTATGTGTACAATAATCATTCCTTTCTTCAGTTCAAGAAAAAAGACTAACAACCCTTTACATTACAAAAGCTATGATATTTATAGTCAGAGTCAATCAGTGTTCAGAAATAGAGCAGTCCTAAGAATCCCCGATTCTTAGACTGTTCGTTAGATATCATTAATACCAAATCTTGAATTCTCCTTCATCAACATCGTGAGCCAAAATTCTAATCAACAGGTGTTGCAGTAGCCGTATCACAATAGGACTGGGGGCATCTTTTGTAACATATTCCGAGATTAATAGGCTTTTGTCGTAGAAGTTGTGTAACAACTTCCTGGATTGATGGGCGTCTGTTGCAGAAGTCCTGTAACAGCTTCCAGGAATTGCACATAGCTGTGAAAACAACGAGTTTCTTGAAGTAGGTTGTTCTAACACTTTGATCATTAGTTAAATTATTTCATGGGTAAAATATGTGAACGTTATCAATCAAACATGCTAAGTAAATGAAAACATAAAAGCAAGATGAATAGTTCGTACCTTGGGAAAAAGGGTCTTGGTGCTCATTGTAATAGTCATTTAGCTTAGGAATGAGAAGGTTGAATGATCAAAAGGTGTAGTGAAAAAGGGAATTTCAGGGTCCTAACAAACCCCCCAACTGAATTCATTGCATGTCCTCATGCAAAACACATTCAAACCTTATTTTGTAGCTGAAGTAGATCAGTATCTCCTCCAGTGCAAAATTGTGAAGAGAAATTTCTAAGTGTCAGTAATGTAGAATACCGTGTCAAAAAGAAAATCTGCTGAGTCAACAATCTGTTTGGGTTCCTTTATGCTTGAGAACATGATCAGTTTGAGTTTCTTGAGTAACAACTCGTGAAGAAAATGGAGGTTCTTGTTTGCAAGATTCTGGTATACGAGGAGCTAATTTATGACGATGAGGTCTCCTCTGTTTTACTGATTTTTATGTAGTAGTAAGTCCATGTTCAGTCTTGATTGGTACATTTGCTGGTCCTGTAGAAACTGAAACTTTGACTACCTCATATCCTGCCTCATAGTAAATGTTTCCACACTCAAAACACATTAGTTCTTTGTTTTTGCCCAAAATAGATTTTGTCATTGCTAGGATGTCCATGGTTATCCCCTCTGGATTCTTTTATCAGGCATCTACCACCTCTTGTTTCAGGGTTTTTAATTCAGCCTTAAGGTTAGCATTCTCTATTTTCAGTGCAGCGATCCTGGAATTTTCTGTATTTTTGATCTTATGCTCTATTTGAGAAAAGAATTGTGCAAGTGGTACATCCTTAGCATGCTGTGGAGTTGCTTCTTGTGTAACAATTGTGTTCATCTGGACTGGTTCTTGTGGATCAGTCTCGACATGAACAGTTGGTTCTTGTGGAACATCTGTGTCTGTCAGGACTAGTTCTTGTGGAGCAGTCTCGACATTGTTGGTTGGGTCCAATATTACTAGCTCTGGTAGGACAATCTTCTGTGGAGCAGTTGGTTCTGGTGTAACAACTGTATCTATAAGGACTGGTTCTTGTGGATCAGTCTTGACATGGATAGTTAATTCTTGTGGAACTATCTCTGCATCAACCATAGGGAATAGTGGATGAAGAATAGGAACGGCCTGCTCCATATCTTGTCTTCCAATTGCAGCTTCGACAGACCTGGTGGACCTTGTTTTTCTCTTGGGTAAAGTAGAAATGAAAGTAGTGGTTTTCTTCTTCGTTGCTGGAGGAGGAACAGGTTGTTCTTCCTCAAGCACACAAGGAGGATATTTTGGTATATTTGGGTCTGTGATGATATGAATATCGTCAATGGACATGGGATGCGCAGAATCGTCAGGCAACATCGATGATTCTGCTGCAAATTAAGTACATTCATTTTGAAAGGAGAAGATAGTTTCCTGCAGTTATGGGCATAAGGTAAAACCTAATATTTGTACCCCTGGATAATTCTTTGTTGCAATAGCCATAGGGTTCTGATTTGATGTTGATCCAATTTGATCAATGGATCTCTGAGGTTTTCCTTTGAATGGATGTTTCCTTTTCTGCGAAGATGCACATGTAATGCTAGTAGGTGCTTGATCGACTGTAGCAGTAATAGGAGAATCATGTGTGATTGCAGCAACAATAGGAGGGGTCTGTGTGATAGTTGGTGCCACAACAGAGGGGGTAAGCGGTCTTGATGTTATAGTGGACCGTGCTTCACTTTTTAGGTAATGCATAGGTAGGAGTAGGGTTTTTCTTGTCAAAGGCAGGGGGTTGAATTTCAATAATCTGTGTATCATCCAAGTGCTGTGATTGTGTTCTAGCGATTGTCTCTTCATCTATTTGTTTGTCCACAGCTACAGGCTGTTGTATTGCGAAGTCATCGAGGCTTGTTTGTGTGGTGTCAGGATGTCTTCGGGTTACACGGTTGCTTTTCTGAGTTGTCTTATGGACAGTGACAGTAGGGGTTTGGACTGTTGTTGCAGCCGAGGGTAGAGGCTCTGGAAGAGGTCCATGGGTTGCAGTTTCAAGGACTGGTGCAATCCTTTCTATATTTACAGACTGTGGCTAGGCTGCTGCAGCTGGTAATGGGTTATTGGAAATGCCCATACCTATGCGAATTAATAGGCCGATGAGTCTATGATTAGAAACACATTTCTTGGGGCTCTTGGATTTTTTTACAAAATGGGCCATGTTATGCAATGATTGTAGGAGATAATAAGGAAGTTTTATCAATTTCAGATGTCGCAGATGTGATAATAAGATGAAATCAAAAAAATAAACAACTTGGTATCAACGTTCGCAGGTGATGTACCTTTTAAGAAATTCAAAAAATCCCCCCCATGGTTCTAGTAAGGAATTGACATCTACACCTCTGTGATTGGTCTGAACTCGCTCAGTGTTGACGAGGAACCCCTTATGTGCATTCAGGATATGTGTTTTTCTGTTAAACCATCGGTCTCTTGTCCTTGGCAACCTTGTTACAACAATAATTCTTGCTTCTGTTACTAGAATCCTTACCCCATTCACCATTGAATACCCTTTAGTAAGATTTTGACTAAACTCCAATACCTCGTCCTCACTAAACTCTTTCAACTTCTTAAAATATGATATCCAGCCTGCCTGAAGAAATATTTGGTAGGCCTCTGGGTGTAGTAGCAAACTGTCCAGAGTTGCGAGTTCATGTGTCACAACTGATCCTCCCATGATGTTTCTTGAGAGTTACAAGCATGTGGGAGGATAAATTATCACCTAAATCAGAGACGCAATAAGATCGAACGTGATTTGCAGAGAGAATACAATGTCTTATTTAAAAGAAGTGTTGGAGGAAAGGTGGTGGAGGTGTGTATAAACTTCGAAATGAACGGATAGATTTACGTCCCCCTCCCCCCAACTAAGTGGATTGGCTCCAGGTGTAACCGGTTAGTAAATAGGAAATCATGCTTTTAGATCTTCATTACTTTAACACGTATGATTAATCACGTACCTCAAATCTTACCACACATAACGACTTGTCGGAGTAACCGCACAATCCAACTGCCATCAGAATGGCACATAATAGTTGGCATGATGAAGGAGCATGAGAGAAATGACGGCTTCTGCAGAGTCATAGTCCTTACTGTAGTGATCCAACTGGATACTGCCGAATGTGAAGTTACGTCATAATGAAGCAATACTTTCAAATAGAAAGCATCAGGATTGTCTAATCAGTGGTGCGGTTGCACGAAAGATTGGAGGGCTGGAGCCGCAACATCGGTAAAAAGAAAGAGTGAAGTGGCAAGAAAGAACAACAATAATTAGTGTATCAGCAGGTTCTTTTTCAAAAATGTCGGAGGTAGGTGTAATAGCATTGAGATCGGCCGATTTATCGAAAAAAGGTGGAATAACATTGAAATCGACCAATTTATCGGAAGAAGGTGTAACAGTATTGAAATTGGACAAAGGTGTAACAACATTGAAATCTGCCAAACGCTATCGTACATCAATTCTAGGAAGATTTTCAACTTCCATGAACTCATCATTTCCTTCTGTTCATCAATCTACCTGCACACATAGAATTGCCTGATAACTTCCAAGGCTTTACTAGCAGAGTAAAGAAAATAGAAAAATTTCAACTAAAAAAAACAGAGAAATGCAAATCTTGCTGAGATTATTTATATACAAAGTCTGAGAAAAATAAGTCCTAAAGTTCATAAGGGGAAGGAGCAAGCTCCTTTCCGTTTAATATTTGATAATCTGTATCAGTTGTACAACTAGTTTTGAATTCTGCCTTGGACAGTGGACGTTGATACAGACACAGGCGATAACCATTTGCATGTAAGTGTGTATTGGATCCATTGATAGTAATCAACCAGACTGTCCCATTGGGAAATACTATGTATACCTCGTAAGGCCCTAGCCATCATGTACGCAACTTACCTTGAAATTCCTTAAAGCGTGAATCATACAACAGAGCCCAATCTCCTTTCTGGAATAATTTCTTCTTAATGATTCAGTCATGCCATTTTGTTCTTTGTTGTTGAATCACTGTGGTTTGATGGATGGCGTCCAAATTATTTTCATCAAGCTCATTGAGATGTTGCAGTCTGGATTTCTGTGCCATAGTCAAGTCGAGGTTGACTGCTGATGCAGTTCTTAAGGTTTTGATTTCGAATTCAATGGGAAAAACAGGGCGTTTTCCATATACCAACTCGTAAGGAGAAAAACCAGTCGTGGTCCTCCAAGTAGTTCGGTAAGCCCATAGAGCTTCATACAGTCTGTCAGACCAGTCCTTACAATTTTCTCTCACTGTTTTAGTAAGAATGGCTTCGATAACTTTGTTGGTGCTTTCCACTTGGCCATTGCCTTGTGGATGGTATGGAGAAGCTATTCTATGTAAAACATGATATTTACTGATTAGAGCTTCAAATTTATGTGATGTGAAAGGGGGTCCTCCATCAGTGACCAGTTCTCTAGGAACGCCAAACCTAACAAATATTTTTTCAAACAAGAATGCTAAGACAACCTCTTCTAATGCTCTGATAAGTGCTTTTGCCTCTACCCACTTGGTCATGTAATCTGTATAGACCAATATATAAAATTTCTGATTGGAAGGTGGGTGAATGGGTCCTACAAAATCCATGGCTCATCTCTCAAAAGGATCTAACACTACCTGAAGCTAAAGTGGCATCTCATCCCTATGAGTTGGCTGACCCATCCATTGGAAACTGTCACAAGCTTGGACATAATTCTTGGCATCTTGAAATATGTTGGGCCAATAATAACCCATCCTTAAAATTTTATGCCTGGTCCTTTTTGCAGCAAAATGACCCCTGCAAGGGCCATCATGACAAGCTTTCAGCAGATCGTAAATCTCATCATCCCTCACACATCTCCTGATTTCATGGTCCAAGCCTCTATAGAAGAGGTATCCTCCTATCCAACTGTACCTGGCACTCTTTTGAATAATTTTCCTTCTTTCCCTAAGAGATAGATGGGGAGGTACCTTCCCTGCAACCAGATAATTAGCAATGTTTGCATACCAGGGTGAGTGAGCAGATACTGCAAACAAATGTTCATCAAGAAAGGAATCATCTACAGGTGAATTATCATCATTTATATGTAATCTCGAGAGAAAATCAGCAACCACATTTTCTTTTCCTGGTCTATCCACTATAGTGATGTCAAATTCTTGCAGTAGTAACAACCATCTTGTCACTTGGGCATTATTAATAGGTTTATTCATTAGATATTTTATGGTTGTATGATCAGTATGAATAAAAGTTGGGTAACCAATTACATAATGCCTGAATTTATTGATTGCATATACTACTGCCAGGAATTCTTTTTTAGTAACTGTGTGATTTAACTCAGTAGGAGCCATGTTCTTGCTGATATAGTAGATAGCATAGGGTTCTTTGTCCTCCTGTTTCCCTAGTACTGCACCAATTGCAGTGTCTGAGGCATCAGAATAAATTTGAAAAGGCAAAGCCCAATTAGGCCCTCTCAAGATGGGAGTTGTAGACAATCTCTATTTAAGATCTGCAAAAGACAATTCACAATCTTCAGTCCAATGAAAGTTAACATCTTTTGTTAGTAAGAAAAACAATGGAGAGGCAAGTTTAGAGATTTTTTTTATGAATCTCCTATAATACCCAGCATGTCCTAAAAAAATTCTTACCTCTTTCTGAGTTGATGGAGTTGGAATGTCCAAAATTACCTGGATTTTGGCTAGATCTACCTGAATCCCTGCATAAGAGATGAAGTGTCCTAGCACTACCCCTTCACGCATCATCATATGACACTTTTCTGTACTTAAAGAAGGATGAGTCTATTTACATATTTTGAGCACTTTTCCAGATTAGACAAAGCATCTTTGAAATCAGTCCCATAAGGAGTAAAGTCATCCATGAATATTTCCATACAATCATTCACCATATCAGAGAAAATACCAATCACAGCTCTCTGGAAAGTGGCTGGTGCATTACACAAGACAAATGGGAGAACCTTGTAGGAAAATGTTCCCCAAGGGTTGGTAAAGGTGGTCTTATCTTGGTACTATGGGGTAATTTGTATCTGGTTATAGCCACTGAATCCATCTAGGAAAGAAAAATATTTTTTTCCGGCTAAGTTATCTAAAACTTGATCAATAAATGGCAGAGGGAAATGATCCTTCTGCGTTGCCTTATTCAAGGCTCGATAGTCCACAAACACTCTCCACTTACCATTCTTTTTACGCACAATATCCAATGGTGATACCCACTCACTGTCTGATATAGGATAGATGAATACGACGTTGAGAAGTTTTTGAAGTTCTTCTTTAACAATTTCTTTAAGGTTTGGGTTCATCCTCCTTTACGTTTGGAAAATGGGTCGGCATTCTTATTTGATGTATATATGGTGGGTGCATAGCTCAGAGGGGATGCCTTTCATATCCATGTAATCCCATGTAAATGCTTCTTTATGTTCAATCAGTAAATTCATCAGTCAACGAGTTTCAACGCTACAGAGATTGGGATTGATGTTCAAGGTTTTTCCAGGTTCAATTTCCACAGCGACGCTCTTGGAACTAATTTTAGGAAATAATTCATCTATTACTGTTTCATCATCTGCTGTTACAACATTTGTTTTTACAACGACTGTTGTTACAGCTAAATCATTATGATTGTCAGTAGTTTCTGAGAACATTTCTCAGTTCATTTCTTCCTGGGCCATAGTGTCAAAGACTCTAATCAATTGGTGCTGCGTGTGTTGTGTAACAACAGAGGGGTCACAAATAAAACAGTTGATTAACTCATCCTCTATTTCTTCCTTGAAACTCAGGGTCTTTCCTATAGTTAGCACAGGCATAGCACTTTCAGCCTCAGTGTCCATCCATAGAGAGTTTTCAGGTTCTGCACTGGGTGTAGCATGAGGATACAGGGTAAGTTTTTTTGTGTCGTAACCATCAGAGATGATCATAGAACTAGATCGGCAACCTATGAAGATGTCAGTTGTGGCTAGCCATGGTCATCCCAGCATTAGAGGAAGGCCTCCCAGACTGGATTTGGGCTACAACATGAAAAAATTAGCAGGATACTCCCATGAGTCTACTGAAATAACTAAGTCATTGATTACTCCTTCTGGTCTGATGGTAGAGCGATCAGCTAATTCTATAACAATAGGAGTAGGTCAAATTTTTGTTCCAAGTTGTAACAACTGCGTAGTTTCTATTGGCATGATGTTAATTGTTTCCCCTAAATCAACTAGTACATGCTGAATAGATGTTTGTTCGATTTTAACTATGACAGTAGGGTTTCCTGGGTCGCCATATTTAATAGGTGGAGTTTTGCCTAGCATTAGCTCAGACAAGTCCCCCACTACATTCATTGTGAGGGGATCTTTAGGTTTTCATCCAGGTTTTCTGATACAAAGATCCCTCACAGTCTTGGCATAAATAGGGACATCCCTTATTGCTTGCAGTAGTGGAATATTAACGTGCAGATTTTGCAATTCTCCAAGGAGATTAAAAGATGGTAATTCCACAGGCTTGGCAATTTCTAGTCTTTCAGGGAATGGTGGGTCTACTGATTCTAGAATGGGTTGGTCAATTTATTCTGTATCAACAGATGGTCTCTCCCCTGATTCCTTATCTGATTCTAATGATGGAGCATCTTCAACTATTGTCTCAACTATTCTCCCTGATCTTAAGTGTATTTCATCACAAGGCATAGGAGTAATAGACAAGGCTGTCACATTAAGTATTTCTATGTTCTGAACAACCTTATTATTTGGGTTTGGTTTAGGTTGCACATCCATCTAAGGTCATAAGGGAGGATTTTTTGGTGAGTTATTGGGAGGCAATTGCAACTGTTGTTGAAGGAAGTTTGGTTGGTGTTGGCTTGGATAACTGAGTTGTTGTTGAGGACCTCTCCCTTATGGGTTCCATTGCCCATAGTGATTCGGTTGTTGGGGAATAGGTAACCATGCATTGGGATCCTGATAAGAAAGTGGCATTTGATTTGGAGGGGGAGCATTCAAATGGCCATATGGTAGATGATTGGTCCAATAATTAAATGCTAGACGAGAGAATTGAGAATTCATACCTTGACCTCTTGGCTTCCATTGTCTCCTTTGTGTGATCAAATAGATAGCCTCTGCTTCCTCATTAGTTTCCTTCATTGATGCTTTTACCCCTGGTAGAGAAGGACATTGGTCAGTGGCATGGTCTAATTCACAAATAAGGCATACCTAGACATTGTTCAGTGGGCACTCCCTTGGTGGATGTTTCTTCCTGCATTTTGGACAGAAAATGCATAATACTTGCCCCGGTTCTTCTTGTTTCTGTTTGACCTGCAAAGTATCCATTTGTGAGGCAAAAGAGTTAATCATCTCTGTTTTGAAACTTTCTAATAGATTACCTATTTCTTCTCTTGTTGCTCCTCCATTTGCTGATTTCTGTACCCTTGAAAAAGTAGTATCCTTGGTCACTGACTTATTCCTTATAGATCCTCGAGAACATCTTTTGTAGAGGTCTACAATGTCCTCATAGGATTCCTTAGATATATCTCCTTTACCAAGCATATTCAGCATATCTAAGCAATCTTCTCTAACTCCTTTTAGCAAAATGGTTTTCAGAATGTCCTTACTCACATCCGGATGGACAAACCACTGTGGATTGTATTGGAGTCGCTCCACAAATTCTTCAAGGGTCTCATCCTCCTTTTGTGACATTTTGAACAACTCCTCTCTACATTCCCTTGTTCGACAGTAGTCTTGGTATTTGTGGATGAAAAGCTGCCTTATTTGCATCCATGTTGAAATGTTTTCCCCTCCAAGGCTCATGAACCATCTTAACTTATTTCCTTTTAATGTGGATGGAAACAGTTTGAGCTTATGCACAGTGGTAGTGTAGTCATAACTACTACAAAAAATGTCAAATTCAAACAGAAACTCATCCAGATCTTCAGTAGATAATCCATGAAAATTTGGGAGAGCTGAGAGAGGTATGTTTTTCATAGGAGCCATCCCTCGTGTGGGAACATCAAAAATAGGAAAAACCAGGGTAGAGATAGTATTTTCATTGTTTACCTGATCCTCATTGTTCTGTGGATTCTCTTGGTAGAGATCTTCTTCATTATCCACTTGATTATCCATATGTTCTCTCTCCCTCCACTCATAATGAACAACGTCCCACTCTTCCTTAGTGACTATCCGACTGTTGATCTGATAAACAACTTCTTCTAGGTTTTCTCGGTTCGAGGCTATACTGCCTTGATCCTCTATGTTCTCCAGTGTTGCTTGTTGATTTGTTGGTGACATATCTTCAGCTTCGCTTTCAGCTACAACTTCAGCTTCAACCCTTGTTGAGAACGATGTTTTGAGAGGGGGTGTTTCTGCTGATTGTGGATCACGTCCTCTTGGAGGATTGGCAGGGCGAAAAATGGATCTTGAAGAAGAATCTGCTCTGGCTATAATTTCATCAACAATGTTCTATCTTCCCAGTATGTTAGGATTTCTTCCTCCACATCCTCTGGTGCCTGCAATTTTAGTATTTTGGGGGGTTCGTTCTCTCCTTTGGTGATTCATGTAGACTTTTCATTCCTAAAAAAAAAAACCTGGTGTGCTTACCAAAATCTACAATTATCTTCCCCAGCAACAGCGCCAAAATGTTGGGCACTTTAATTTTCTAATTGAATGGAAAATCAAAGTGTTCAATATGAATTGTCAACCCAGGGAAGTCTATTATTTCAAGATAATTATGCACAGTCTATGCTAGATTATGAAAGCATATCTAATTTAATTGCAGTAGGGAAGTTCTTTTAACAAAATCAAACAACAATATTGCTAACAAAATTGTGTTGATACAGCCTGAGTGCTATAGAATTAAAATCATAATTGCAATCTAAATTGATGAATCTACAAAGACCATGAATTTCCTACCTTAATCTAACTTTATAATTTACTTTTGCAGGAAGAAATTCTATACTATTGTTGAAGGGAAATCTACTTATTGCAAGAAGCTACTTCACACTTTTAATTCTCCAAAACAAGCTTTTAACCTAATGCAGAAAAATGAAAAGCAGTTCTCCAGCCATGTTCAACAACTGACTTCTAATTCTCATGAGACAAGTTTATGCGCATTTACCAAGGAGGAACTAAACTGTAACAACAGTTGTATTAAGAAATATCTAATAGTTAAACCATTTTCAATGAAAACAACTAAATCTAGAATTCGAAACAGAGGGGAATTGGTGAGGAAGGTGGGTCCTTTCCTTCTCATTGAATCCTCTCAAAAGATAGGTTACAGTCGCTAAAGAAATTCAATCCACTTCTTCATTCAATTCCCAAAAAGATGTCTGTGTGCAATAATCATTCCTTTCTTGAGTTCAAGCAAAAAGACTAACAACCCTTTACATTACAAAAGCTCTACTATTTATAGTCAGAGTCAATTAGTGTTCAGAAATAGAGCAGTCCTGAGAATCCCCGATTCTCAGGCTGTTTGTTAGATATCATTAATACCAAATCTTGAATTCTCCTTCATCAACATCATGAGCCAGCATTCTAATGAACAGGTGTTGCAGCAGCCGTATCACAAAAGGATTGGTGGCGTTTGTTGTAACAGCTTTCGAGATTAACATGCTTTTGTCATAGCAGTTGTGTAATAGCTTCTAGGATTGATGGGCGTCTGTTGTAGAAGTCCTGTAACAGCTTCTAGGAATTGCACATAGCTCTGACAACAACGAGTTTCTTGAAGTAGGTTTTTCTAACACTTTGATCATTAGTTAAATTATTTCATGGGTAAAATATGTGAACGTTATCAATCAAACATGCTAAGTAAATGAAAACATAAAAGAAAGATGAATAGTTCATACCTTGGGAAAAAGGTTCTTGGTGCTCATTGTAATAGTCATTTAGCTTAGGAATGAGAAGGTTAATTGATCAAAAGGTGTAGTGAAAAAGGGCATTTCAGGGTCCTAACACATGCAACCCAAGTGTCATATGGAAAATACTAGAGAGGACCAACGTGGCATCATCCACATGACAAACACATGTCCCTCCCTACCTCCCACACCATAAATCTAACGCAACTCAATTGTTACCAGAGCACCATTACTCCTAGTGTGCTCTGCTATGGCCTCCCATCCCCTTGATGGATCAATTTGTTGTATCAACCTTTACTCTGCTCGTGTGTGTCCTCTTCCACCAATGGTCTCTTCATCATAAATCTCACCAACCTCGCTTTCAACTCTATTTGATTCTGGCTGAGTCCTCCAGCAGTCTGCGCCCTCCCCTGTTACTCCTTGGATTTCTTAGCCTTATTCCTGTTTCTTCTTTCCATCGCTACGCTTCAATCATGTCGAGACAATGAGGGAAGTCCAAACATGGTTCGACGTGGAAACCAAATCAATCGTGCTTGGCAATTTGACCCCCGCCTGCCCCTGCACCCTCTCACACCTCATCACCCTCCTTCCCAACCTCCTCGGAACAAGCTGCCCACAACCTCACTGGTCTTTCGCCCCTCTCCTCTCCCTATGCATGTAGAATCGGATGGTTTGACCTACTGGAAAACTCTTTAGGCTTCAACCCAATGTCAATTTCAGACTTGGCCTCCTGTTCGCAAACAACTCCAGTCGGTCCTCCCAATTCTCCTGCGAATTCGACACCTGTTCCTTCGCCAGTCCATTCACCTCCGGTACAAGCTCCGAGTGAAGGTTTATTTGACATTCATGGAATTCAATAGGAGAAACCTCACTCCTTCTCAAACTGTGCCACCTGCACAAAGTTACAAGAAGGCCTTGCAATTCTGCAAGGCCTGGTGTTCGAAGTACGTAAGGAAGTGGGCGACCTGCATTTTCATTTGTAGGTCTTGGATGGGAAGGGGACACAAATCCTTCAAATGCTATCAGCCTTGCATGGATAGTGCCACCCCTCAGATGCAACACCAAGTGCACCAGGGAACGAACAACTGATACCGGTATCGTCTCAACTCAGGTCTCTAGAGAAGGAAGCAGAACTAGACACAACTCCAATGCTCAAGGCCACCTCCTTGGATGTAGTGACACACTACAAGCCCACAAATTGAATTGCACATGTGTCTCTTTGCATGGTATGTTGGATGTTTAGATTACATTTTGCCACTTGTCTCTTTTAGTTATATTATGTTTGGTTTGTCTTATATCAATCTTTGCGGGAATAGTAAATCGGTTTCCCCCATGGGACAATTTTACTCCAGGTGTTAAAAATTGTCTTATGACAAATATTTTGATACATTGGTTCAAAATCTGGGAGGCTTCCTGAATTGGTTTCCCCATGGGGCGATTCAATTATTATAGTCTAAGTTAAACTGCTAATGTTATAATTTTTTATTTTGAAAAAATATTTATAAAATCTTACTTTAAAAAAAATTATTATTATTATAATATTTTTATTTTATTTAAAAGTTAAATTATTGTAAATATTAAAAAGGTTAAATTTATTCTTATTCAAAATTAATAAATAATATATTTTTTCACAGCTCCGGCTCACGGCGATTCCGCGGCCACAGTTAAACCCTAGCCGCCTCCTTTCTGCAGCTCGGCCTCTTGGCCGCAACTGCTCTTTCTTCAAAGATCGCACGCCTCTCTTCAATGGTGACTCTCTCTCACAGTGTACCAGGAAGCAGCAGCTCTGTCCAACTCGGTTTTGTAGCTTCTCAGACAAGCGCGGCTCCTCTCGGCCCCGACCCTCCGGGTAGCGTTCCAACCTCCTACAGTGATGTTGTTAAATCAAAAACCTCAGTCAGCTCCTTCCCTTTTACCTCGTGCTCAGTTAAAGAATCTCCAGCGATATCTCTTCTCATGGGTGAGGAAGCTGAAGACGAGGAAGATTACTTCTGGGAAAATGCTTTAATCTATCAGTTCAATAGACTTTGGCCGAAAATGTTTAATCTATCGGGCTCAATAGACTTTTGGCTGCCAAGCCAGGGACCCCAATGGTCGGATCTCACTCCCAATGGAAGTCTCTCTCATCAAGGAAGATTTGTTCATTCACCCCTCCTCAAAGGGTTTCTTCATTGCAGAGTTTGATCTGGCAGCTGATCGGGATTTGATCCTAGCCTCTTTCCCCTGGTTTTGGGGAAAATTGGGTCTAAGTGAGGTTCATGATGGTTTGGAATCCTTGCTTCAATCCACTGACTGATGTTCTTTCTTCTACTCCAATTTGGGTCAGACTTCCGAATCTTCCTTTGCATTTCTGGGGCGAAACTTCTCTTCGAGATATTGGATCGGCATTAGGAAAGTTTTATTTTGCAAGTAAAGAAACAAGAATTCACAACACCACTTCATATGCCAGAATCTGTGTGGAAATGGATTTCAGCAAAGGGTTTCCAGCAGAAATTATTTTGGGTTGCAAAAACTACACCTCGACCCAAAATCTAGACTATGAAAGAATCTCATTGCGTTGCAGGGCTTGTTTCGAAACAGGGCACATAGCAACTCAATGCACAAAGGGGAATAGGAAAGAGGGAAAGCAATATCGCAAATCAACATGGTGGGAAGGATCCAATGAACATCATCAACTAATTATTATAAACATCCGAAAATCTTCCCTAGAATCAGACCCTCTGAGCCTTGATTCCAAAGGCACGTCTACTCAGGAGACACCTTTGAATGATTCCAAGAATGTCTCTCAATCGAAGAATAAAGCTTCAACTCCTCTTGATCGGGGAATAGAAAGCATTAAGGCTTCAGACACTCCAGACACAAGAATAGAAAGCAAGGTACTCTTCAGCCCCCCACCTCCTTCAAGCTGGGTAGACGAGGCCGATAAAGACGAAAAAGATGAAGCAACATTGATATCCCCAAAGAAAGAAAGTCCCCCGGACAAGGAAAATAAGGGGATAATTGAATCAACAACAACAACAATACCTGCTAAAGAAGGATGGACAACAGTTGAGAAGAGGAAAGAGACACCACCAGAAATACAACCAATGATGACCAGAAGTCGATCCGGAAAGAAAAAATAACCAAGAGCTCCTTTAGTCAATTATTAGGCCGTCAATCTGTTCGAATTTATTCATGTAAGGAATCATGGAATGTAGTTTATTTGGATAACTGGAAACATAGGAAAGTGAACTTGAAATCCGATAAGATAAATCGGAATCTATACTTGGGATCTTTTTTCTCTATGTACTTTTTTCAGGCAAGGCCGATGATCTTTTATCAATATAATCATAACCATTTCTGTTAAAAATAAAAATAAAAAAATTAATAAATAATATCATATAACTATTAATGATATGTTTATTAATAATATATATATATATATGCCTACAATTCTAGAATATCAATGTGAACTCAACTTATCCAAAATATTAAATCCATATCCTTTTAAATATTGGGAAACGAATCTGGATCTCTTATCACAAACATACACAATTTCAATTTATGTCACTCTATGCTCTACCTCACTTGTTATTTATTTTTAACATTTGTTAAATGAACTATATACTCATATCTTATCTGAAAGTTCTCAAAATTTCACTCTCAAACTATTCAAATCTCTATCACCTCCACTATTTCTCTCACCTCTACCTCCATGAACATTTGAATGTTTAACATCCTTCAGGAAAAACTGACCTCTACCTCCATGAACATTTGAATGTTTAACATCCTCCAAGAAAAACTAAAGAAAGGTGGATGAAGCTTTTTTTATATCATTAGATGACTCTCACCTAATTTTATTTATTATGGTAAGTGAGAAAATAAATACACATTAGATGACTCTCACCTAATTTTATTTATTATGATAAGTGAGAAAATAAATACACATCAAAAATAAAAAAATAAAAATCTAACATTACCTTAAATTTCAAAATCCCATCCATGGATAATCCATAGTCTTTCATAATTAAATAATTTAGATACACATAAAATTAATAATATAAAAAAAAACTAACATTACCTCAAATTTCTAAATCACACTCATGCATGCTCTCCTCTATTTAGAGATAAATAGTCACTTTACAAATTTACATTCTTTCACACAAC
>SNQJ01S0059058.1:57114-77081 GCA_010110895.2 Picea sitchensis
GGGAATAATGTTATTTTTTAGATGCACTATATCTCTTACAACAATATGATTCTAAAAAAGGTCATTATTGTTGAACACAGTTGAATCTTCATTCACTTCACAACAACACTCATCATAAATATTTAAATTAGCAAATTCTCACTCATCTGAAGGAATCTTTCTATCTGTTTTTCATCTTTAAATACTTGCAAATATTTAATGTTATCAGGTACTGTTGGCCTATGTTTGACTTCAATATCATACTTTTTACTAGGAAAAATTGAAATTTTGAAAACCGAAGATGAATTAGCCAAAGCATCTACAATTTTATTTTTCCCCCTAGGAATCACTAACAAGTTGTATTATGAAAACTCGTCAAGAAGATCAAGCACTAAATTCCTATATTCTCTCAATATAGGATGCTTGGAATGATATATACCCTTTACCTGGTTAATGACAACCTCAGAATCCCCATGTACAACTATCCTTCTAGCACCAAATTATTTTAAAGTCTTCAATCCCAAAATCAGTGCCTCATATTCGGCCATATTATTGGTACAATCAAAAGTGATCTTGTAATAACAGAGTTTTGTACCCATATTGGGAGGGTTAATCCACACACCAGCTCTCACTCATTCCCTGCTAGAAGCTCCATGAAAAATCATATTCCACATTTCATCCTCTGCATTGTTTTGTTGATCTGTAATTTCCTTTGTTCATTGCTCATTTTTTTCTTTGATAGCCATGACAATTGTTGGCTCCCCCTCTTCAAAACTCAAGTTATTATAGAAAATAGAGAAACCAACTTTAGTATCAATAGAGTAAATAGGATGATTATTTGGTTGAGTTTTTCTACTCACCATGTATTTGAGCAACAATTCTCTATACAACCTCTTTTGTTGTCCAAAAACAAGGATAGTAGCATATGACATGTCCATTTGCAAAGTTCCTTTCAACTTTTCAGCCCAATATCTAGATAATAGCATGCCAAATTTCAGAGGGATGTCGGAAACCACCACATCCATGATCAGATTTTTTGATGGGATTTGAGACAATGATATGACCAGATGTTTGATTAAACCTAAGCATTTCACCTTCCTTAAGTCAAAAGAGAAAATATCCTTATATGGTCTTGTAATGTCTAGGCCCAACTCATCCATGATCACCTTGGGAATCATATTATGTGATGCTCCTGAATCTAACATGGCATTATGTAAGGTCATGTCATGAATTTTAAGGCTAACATAGAAAGGAGGAACATCATCAACATCGCCACTCTCTTCCACACGTGGGACAAACAAGATAGCAGGGTGATCATATTGTATGTTCAAGGTGTCAGAGGCTTCTTCCTTTTTTAGCATTTTAATGATTTTATTTATATATTCTCCATTCTTGATCAACTCATTAAATGGAACATAAATTTTGATTCTAGCCATTTCACTTTCAAAATTAAAAGGAGATGGAGCATTTTCTACCTCTTTGATGATTGTTTCCTTTCTTGCCTTGGGTATTTTCTTTGGGGGTTCTTCTTTTGATTTTCCTTTCTCCATTACATCCTTTATTGAATTATCTTTCTTCGGTTGGCTTGAAGAAGGTGTATTTATCTAAATTTCCATTGTAGGATTCTCCTTTGGAAGATTTGCAGACGCCTTTTTACTTCTGAGTTTATACTGCTTTTGAAGCTGAAAAATAACATTGTGGTATCCTTTCCTAAACTCTTATGTTTCCTATGACAACCTATCATCATTTTTTTGCATAAACTTATCATTTTCATCCATAAATTGATCATGTTCTCCTTTGGTTAAGAACATGTTTGTTTTTGTATCGTCACGACAATGCATATGATCTTCGATTATTTGATCAAAATATTCGTTTGCATAGTTTTTTTGGAAATAGGTTTAATTTGTTGATCACCTTGATCCCTCTTGTCTCTTTTCCTGATCTGTGGAACTGGGGATCTTCTAAAAATTTTATTCTTGGGCTGAAAATCAGTTTGATCCCTGGTGGTAAGCTTATTTTCCATGGACTTCCTTTCCATGAGGTTTTTCATAGTCTTCATCATCAAATCAAATTTCTCATATGATGATTGAGATGTAGAGGTTTGTGCTTCCCCTTGGAATTTCTTCACACTTCTGTCAATATTATGTTTGATCTTCCCTGATGCCATCAAATTTACCTCTACTTCAATTGCATCACTCATCATATCATCTAATGTATTGCATCTTCTTTCTCTTAACAAGAAGGAAAAGTCACTGTCAAAAGAATCAGCATATCGAAGTTTGGCAACTCTGCGAGGAGGTTTGAATTTTGTGGGAATTGAATTATAAACTTTCATAAATCTGGTTGAGAACTCTTGTACTGCTTCATTTGGTGATCTTTTTATATTATTGTACTGAGTTAGTAACTGAAGAGGATTTTTTTTATCACCCCACCTGGCAAGAAAAAGTGTTTCAAAAGCTGCAAAATTAGGGATACTCGCTACAAGAAGAGCTTTGAACCATTTTCTAACCTCACCTGAGAGACTTTGTGCAAACAATATCATTGTTTCATCCTCATAATCTACATATTCTAGGTACACAAAGTCATTAAACCAATCTAAGTGTTTTTGAGCTGAAGCATTCCCTTCAACATCATATAATTTAATTCTTTGATTATAATTTTGAGTTAAATCATGTAATTGGGAAGGTAAGTCGAGAGGAGAAAATCTGGAGGCCATGAATCTAGGAGGATTTTGAACTATCTGAGTAGTCTGAGTGGAAATTATAGCAGCTTGAGGGGGGTTGGTTGGTATCAAATATTGTAACTTTTTCTCATTGAAGATGATTTCATTCAAGTAAGATTATGATCTGGATCAAACAAGGTTTGTTCAAATAATAAATGGAAGTCAAGGTCGTAAATGATTTTTACCCCCTCTTTAGGTAAATATAGGTTCTTGTCCAGGTAATATACTGAGTCTATTATATTTTCCTTTCTTTTGTGTAGAATTTTTTCAAGATCAAACACAGATGTTGCAGGATCTGGATCAAGGTTCGCTCTAGTGTAAACTTTCTTAGGAGCCAGGATTTCTGATTCAAACTACTTTACGCTATTGATATTATTAAATGAAGTCATTGGGATAAAATACATTTCAGCTAATATAGGTATTTGATTCATTGTTACCCTCAAGAATCAAATCTACAACTTTAGTCATTTTTTCCTAGGGAAAATTTTCAATTCCGTCCCCGACAACGGTGCCAAAATGTTAGCACTTGGTAAATTGTTGGGCTAAAGAAAATGATCTACCAAGGTAACCTACAAACCAACTTTAAGACTAGAAACTAGCCTTCCCAATCTAGAGAGGGCTCTCTCTGAGACCTAATCTCCGATAGATAATAACTTTGGACTGACAGCTAGATTTAGATGCTTGAGAAAGTTTTTTCTAGTTTCATTGGAAAGGAGGTATAATAATTTTTGGGCTATGGATTCAACTCCCTGAAAACAAGAGAAATCAATGACTGGTAGGGGAATATTTTAGAGGAAAAAGGCTAAATAGGTAATGGTCTTTCAGTTTCAATATCGTTGTGTATGGAGAAAGAAAGGAGAAACATAAAGAAAATCAAAGCACCATTAGAGATGAATTCTGACCTAACTTAGAAGAAAACATTGAGTTTAAATGCACCACAAGATGAATTTTAAACCCTTTAAATCTTTTCAATTTAAACGAATGAAACAAACATGAGTTTGCAAGAAACAAGAAGTACATACGAAGATAGGATCACAATACATCAAATCACCACCACTAGAATATTTTCATCGAAATCTTCAGGACCTCTGCATTTATATTTCCTTCAGATTCAGAAAATTACAATCAAGAGTTCCTTGTTCACACTTTTTTCCAACCTGACTTACATCAAAAATATCCAATATATAGAAAACTAACGCCCTCCTGGGTTTCTAGGTTCGAACAACCTCCCCCTAGAATCTTGGATTCGATTACTCTCCCCCTGGACAACCTATTCAACAAAATTTACTAAAAATAAAAACCTGGTTGTGCCCAATCATAACATAACTGACATATTAGTTTCAATCATTTGGTCATGAGTACGATTCGACCATCTGGTTGTGATAAATTAGTTTTTTCTTCTAAGGGGTGCCTGAGTAATCATGTGTACTACTAGAAACTCCCTCACCTTTGTATAGCGGACTCTGGTTGTTGTTGCGCGATTACTGGCTATAGAATGTGTGTGACGAGTTTGTGTAGCATATGTCCATTTTTGGTCGCTCGCGCAACTCCAAGTGGCAGAAACGGTTGGGGACAATGCATCTCCTTCAAAACTTGCATGTGTTTCATTAATACCTTCCCTTCTCATCAGGTAATCTTACAACGTTTGTGCAACGAATATTCATTGCACAAGTGTTGTGTTTGACTTCTTGTTAACGTAAGAAATAAGGCTATGTACGGAGGAATATTCCATGCCATGACCCAAAAAGACAAAAATGGAGTTCCCTTACTCATACTTATGTAACTCCAGTTAGGGGATTTAGCTCATCCTTATCTTCTGCCTCCAACTTCACCTGTAACCTTAAATATCTGATTGTTTTTCTTAAATACAAGTTTCGTTTGTTCAAACTCTTCACCTGTCTCAACAAAACTGCATTTCTTTTGAGTTTTGATTGAGCACTGGAGAGAGTTTCACATGCATTATCAATAGTTGGTCTGCACTCTTTGAAATGTTCCATGGTTTTTTTCTCTAACATCCTTTTTTCCTCCCTAATCTCAATGATTACATCTTGGGCCTCTCTAAGCTATTTTTTAAGCCAATTTACATTATTTTCTCTTGTTATGGGAGAGGTAGGGAATAATTGACCTGCTCGACTCTGCAAAGCTAGTGTTTTGATAATATTTTCTACCAGTTTCCTTCTCAACTCTTTGTTTTCTTGATAAATTTGGGCTATAACGTGTTGCACTTGCTTTAGTTGTTTCTTAATTTCTTGAGTATTTGTATTTTCCTCACCTAACTCCACCTTTATTTCATCAATTCCCTTATTTTCACCTTCAACAAGCTCTAGCTGAAATGTGTGTATGGGAAATCTCTTGGAAGAGGACTTGGTAAGTGGTTTAATGGGAGCTTGGATATCCTCAGTTTTATCAATCAATATTGACCTTCTTTTCTTCTGGGATGTTGGTTGACTGAATGACAAGTCTTCTATTTCTATCCCTTTTCTTTTTTCAGTAACATCTTCCTTTCTCACCTCTTAATTATGAATTGTTGATTCCTCTGCAGATAGAGGAATGTCTCCTTTAGGGTCTCTGGGAATGTTAGCCGAAATCATAAAATAATTTTAGTCCTTGTTCAAATTTCCCAATTATTCAACCACTAACATCTTAATTAATGAAAAATGGAGTAAGTTGTTCCCTGGTTGATCAGCCTTGTCCAAGACACTGTCTTCCATCTTTCTCAGTCTTCGACACAAGAATAAAGGTAAGTTTAAGGGATTTTTCCCTGTGAAATGCATCAATAATCTGATGTGGTATGGATACACCCTGTTGAACCTTCCTTCACAGGTGAAATATTTTATTATTATCTTCAAAAGTTTCTCGAAGGGCTCTAAGAGATACTTTCTTGGAATGTTTGCTCCAATTTTCCAATTTTGACATTCAGGCTTGATGAAATCCATATAACATGAAATTTCTAAAGGCATACCTTTAAACCATTTTTCTCCGCGTGGAGAGATCTCCATTGCAACTGATAAAATTTACTCCATCACTTGGAAAGTGATTCCCACAATTGCCGTGTTGACCCCAGTAAAATTGAGGGCGGACTACTCATCTAGTTTCGCATTACATCCTTGAATACTTTCACAGAAACACATACATTCGTCTTGTTCATAAGACGCCCTCATCGTCGGGTCTTCATTTATTAACTCCAAATATGATTTTCAAACCTCACGACCCTACCACTTATCGCATTCTTTATTTTTCTTTGGGAAATTTCCATGATGCTAGTATATATTAATTTAACAGACACAATAATGAATTGTAATACCCTCTCTGCGTAGAAAATAAGAATGATGAAATTTACAGAAACTGCAAGAAAAGGTAGCAACAGGAATATTTGTGCGACAAACAAACCATTAATAGAGAATTTTGGCGCAGTAGTCAAGCACGACGGAGGAATTTGATGCAGTGGAGAAACTCGGCGTGGCAGTAAAGTGCGACAGAAAAATTCGGTGCATTGGGGAAACTCGGTGCGGTAGAAAACAACAATGGGAGAGTTGGCACTGTAGGAAATTGTGACGAAAAATTTCGGCGCAATGGAAAACTCGGCACGGCAGTAAGAAATTCATAAGGATGAAGGCTAACTATGAGAGGAAACAACTCATCCAAAAATATAGTTTTCGAGAGATCCAAAGTACTTTAAGCAATGGCTGAAAACAATGGAGGAGACGCAACAAAATCAAAACAACAGACTTACGTAACGACTGGAAGAAAATAACTTTTACATAGTGAAGGGATCCAGAGCTTGCTGAAAAAACTACGGATGACACACAAACTCTAAAAGTGAAGGAGAGTCATGAAGGGCGACCAATATTTATTCTTGAACGGATATGTAATGAAATCATGGAAAAGGAAAGTAAATCCATGGCGACGAGAAGTTCGAAAGTAGGTTGAATATTTGCGTAGCAAACTCATGCAATGGGTACACTTTTGAAGTGTGAAAAGTACAAATGATAGAAGTACCATGATTGTTTACTTTTATGACTTCATGATTAGGGAATGATGCTCAAAATATCTTTCGACATGACCTTTATCCCAACCACTTGACTCAATTTTGGTACATAATTTCCACTTTTTCGACATGACTCGAGACTTAGGGAAGTGGACCTTTACGATTTAAATGTAATGAACCTTACACCCCTTTAACCAACTTATGGTCAGACCCATTAATCGATAATTTTGAACCACTCTTTATTTGGTCACTGAACTTATAAAATTTGATGCACTGACTATGACTCATCTAGGACTGACTCTAACTACAAAAATCACAGTGCTAACAAGTAGCTAAATGTATTTTAATTCGTAGTTGTAAGCTACAGGAAATCAGCTAACTGTAAATGAATTAATTTAGTTAGAAGAAATTTCATTTTTAATAGTATTTTGCATCGTAATGTCCCTCAATTGGGTTGGGGGACATTACATGTCATCTCGGATGGATCCATACCTATACTTCAAAATTATACGATGTATGAGAAGTAATCATCCACCATCCTTATTGCAAATAATTATGCATCTGGGAAGCTGTCATATAAATTGTTTGCATATTCTCCTGAAAATATGCACGATAGATTATTTGGTCCTACATTTAGCTTCCCTAGTTTCACTACCAACTCAAAGTCAAATTCTTGAAATAATAATATCCACCATCATATTCTCCCCCCCACAACACTGGCTTGTTGACTAAGTACTTTAATGCAGAATGGTCTGTATACATCTTAAAGTGAGATCCCAATAGATAATGCATGAATTTTTGTAGCGTATAGACCATTTCCAATCCTTCTTGTTTTGTGGTAATATAATTATTCTTTTCTATAGACAACTTTCTTTCTTCAAAATCAATTGGGTGATCTATATATCCCTCCCCTAGTTGGGATAATACTGCACCAAATGTTATGGATGATTCATATACATGTGCATGCAACTCTTTGTCCAATTCTGGAAATACCAAAATCAATGCGGTCACGAATTTCTATTTCAAGATGTCCAAACCCCTCTGAGAGTTTTCATTCCATTGAAACTTTTCTTCCTTCTTCAGTAAATTTTCTATTGGTGGTGTGATTTGTGCATATCCTTTGATAAATTTCCTATAATAACCTGTATGACCCAAAATTTCCCTCAAATTTTCGATTGGTGTATGGGGTTCTAACTCTAGAATGATTGTGATATTATCTATATCTAATAGTAGTCCATGTTTTCACACTACATGTCCCAATAGAATTCCAAATGGTGTGCAAAAGATACACTTCTTCAAGTTCAACGAAATATGACACTCCTTGCACAAATCCAACATGAGACTAAGAAAATATATATAATCCTTCGAGAGACTAAACATTATCCAATCATCCAAGTATACTTCTAGGAACTTATAGATGAACTCCTTGAATGATGCAACCACTACCCTGGAAAACATAGAAGGGGCATCTTCAATCCAAATGGCATAATTGTATACTGATAACTCCCTCATTTTGTCGCAAAAGTGGTCTTGTGTCAATCCTCCTACACAATTCTTATATGATGGTACCCAGAGAATCCATCTATGAAATAATAAGTTTCCTAGCCTCCTACATTCTCCATTACCTCCTCCATGAATGGTGTTGGGAATGGTTCATGTAAACATGTGTCATTCAGCTTCCTTAGATCCACACATATCCTGATTCCTCCCGTCTTTTTTTCATACACCACCATTGGACTAATCCACTTAGATTATTCTATCAGTTCAATGATTCCCACATCCAACATCCTATCTATTTCAGCCTTCACCTTCTCCTTATACCTTAGATTTAACCTGTAAGGCCTTCATTAGAATCTTCATCTCGCCTAAGTCTCTTGTTATTCCATTCATCTCTGAAAATGTCATTGGGAATAGGTCATTATATTCTCGCAATAATTCTACAATCTTATTGATCCAGGTGTATATTGGTGGCCACCCACCTATTCCAACTGGCTCATCTTGGCATTCTTTTCCTAGTTTTCGAGTCTTGAACTTCTGAGGTCGTTTTGAGGCCCTAAACATCATTGTTATGGCTTGCCACAATAAAATTATATATGGAGTCAAATTTTGATGGAATAATGTGTATTCCTCAGATTTACCTTTCCAACGGGATATCATGCACCTAAAATGGAGATCGTATGCAAAATTTACAACCCTGGGAAGTTGATGTACTAACTTACCCCAACAAAGCCCACATGACTTTTGGTGATTCGTCTCCTAGAGTTAGGTTTTTGGATGTCTAGGGTTTTGGAATTCATGTTTATTATAAAAAAGGCTTTCAAAGCCTCATTGTACTCATCTTCTTGTGAATGAGCACAGCCATCACATCTCTTCCCAGAGATAAGTCGCCACCATTCTAGCAAGCTTGTTTCTAGTCTGCATTTTACAGTTTCAACGTATTTCTTTATTGAATAGAAGCCATTTTTGTTGTATATCTGTTATTTTTCCATGTGTCTCTGTGTTAATAATAATAATAATAATATTTTTTCATTTTTTCCTTCTCATAAAATCTGTATCAGTGGTATCAAAGTGGCCTGCTCTTTGTTGTTATTAGTGCATGTCCCTGACAAGGTCAAGGTACAAAGAGTTAGATCTCAAGATTGTTTCTCTTGAGGAAAAAATATCCCTCACACCTAAGAGAACTTTGATGATGGGAGAAAATAAAAATGACGGGACAGGAGATCCTTTCAAACTATTGCTCGAGGAAGCCCTCACACAACAGAGGAATGAGATGATGGATAATTTTGCGTAAATTCTTTGATGGCTACCAACAGGTGACGCAACTTCCTCGAGCGGAGAAGCCTCCCCCTTCAAGGTGCATATCAACTTTGGCATTCCTATATTTGAAGGTCAAATAGACGCATATGTTGTAGACAAATGGTTGAATCTACTAGAAGGGTGTTTTTTTGTCCATAACTTTTCAAATAGAGAAAATATTACTTTTCATCCTCAAAGTTGTTCCCCATGTCAAAGATTGGTGGGATACTTTCTGTGAGAAAAAGGAAACAAAATAAGCCTCATTATTTACAATATTAATCATCTAGGATTCCTTCATGGATGTTATTAAGGAACAATAATACCATGTTGGAAGTTATGACGACCTGTATACAAAATGGACCACATTATGGCAGGAAAGGGACCAAGCAGTGCTAGAGTTCACAAATATATTCTATACATTGGGCACCAAGATGGGTATCAAATATTCTAAGCGACATCTGGTGCTCAAGTACCACAATGTTCTACATAGATACATATAGGTACAAATGGATTTTCTGGACATCTCTTCCTTGGGTGCGGCCTATCGATATGTCATCAAAATCAAGAAGAAGCTTAAAAAAAAGATGCAGAAGTTTGGGTCTGGGAAACCCTCACAACAAAAGAAAGGAAAATGTGTCACTATTAGCTAATGTGAAGATCACTTCCTTGGCGGAGCCATCCGATGGTGTAGTTCTATGGGTGCGGATTTGTCGGTAGGGCCAACCGCTTGATGACCTCAGCTAAGATGAGGTTCTTCTAGCTATTGCTATCAACGATGAAGTGCAGCAGGGTGCCTTTCACCCACATCTATGAATGAAAGAGGCGCTCACCTTCCTTTGGCTCATCATATTCACCGGGCTAGATCTTGGTGGTAGAAATGATGGAACTAGGTTCCACGTTAATGATCTGTCTCCCCTTTTCTATTTCTGACAACCCGCATCCAATTCATAGGATTTCACCTTAGCCACTAATGAATTCTTTCAGCGGAAATCAACAATGTTATACCAGGGGCTCTTATGGAAGTCACGCCACTTCCCGATATCTTTCTTTTTCTTTCCATTATCCTTCTTTGTTTGAGGCTTAGACTGGTTGTCCTAAGGCTATCCCTCTTTACTCTTCCCTTTGTTCTATGGGTTGGGGATACATTTTCCTTTCTTTTTTTGTGAGGGTTTCCCAGACCCAAACTTCTGTGTCTTTTTTTTAAGCTTCTTCATCTTAGTGAATGGACAGGGTCTAGTACCTAGGATACATTGTTTATTAGTATGGTGTGAATGTGGATCTAGCCAAGATCTAGGTCATCTGTTATTGGCCAGCCCTCACCATTCTCACTGAGATTTGGAGCTTCTTAGGCCTTTCCAATTTCTATCACAGGTTCATGGTGGGATTCTCCCATATTGCATGGGCCCTTAACCAAGTAACTAGGAGTGGTGGTAAGGAAACTTTTTTGTGGGGAATTTCCCAAAAGAAATCATTCGATGATTTGAAGAAGTGCTTGTGCGTATCCCCAATTATTTCATTACCTGACCTGCAACATCCCTTTGAGATCGAGATAGATGCTTCAGATTATGTTATATTCACATCTCTCACTCAACACATCCACCCCATGGCCTATCATAGTGAGACACTATCAGATGCTTTCCATAACTACCCTACTTATGACAAAGAAATGTACTCCATTGTGCAATCCATTCTCTAGTGGAAGCATTACATTCTCGGGGAGGAGAAAGTCATCCACACTAATCATAAGTTGTTGCAGTTCATGCAGACACAAGGAAAATTACAGAATGACCACCATTAGAAGTGGTCCACATACTTATAGAAGTTCCACCTCAACATCAAGTATAATACAGGAAGTACAAGTTGTTTCATTGATTGCCTCAGCCGACCTCCATTTGTAGAACTCACCATGGTGCTAAACTCTTTCATCCATGAGACATCTATATGGCCCCACCTCTATGAGAAATATCTTAACCTCGCCACCACCTACCATATGTTGGGCGCACACATTGCTGTCACTAATTTCCATCTTCAAGATAGGATGTTGTGCCATCTGGGCCATCTTTGTGTTCCCTCAAGCGACTGAGTGAAGATGATTTGGGAAGCCCACTACATTTGGGTGGCAGGACACTTCGGCATAGAAATGACAGTGGCAGTGTTGTAGAAACATTTATATTGGCCAAAACTTCGACAGGATGTTAGCAAGTATATCAGATCCTGCACTTCATGTGCTATTTCCAAACTGGCCACTAAGAAACAAGGCATGTACACCCCTCTTCCTACTCCTGACACCCCCTAGGAATCCATTTCAATGGACTACATGTGGGGCTTTATTTCCACCAAGCAAATAAATGAATGTGTTTTTTGGTTGTTGATCGCTTTTCCAAGATGGAAATGCTAGACGCCTGCAAGAAGAGCATCACAGTGGAGGCCTGTTATAGCCCTAAAATTCCCTACTCATTCATACATGGCATTGGCCCTCCTACTTGCATAATTTTCCAAATCACTGTTGAGGAACTCTATTTAAAAAAATAAATTTTAGAGCATGTACGTGCCCTGCTGCATTATTGACAACGACATATGCTTGTTTCATGCTAGAAAATCCACGTAAATACACTAGTTGCACACTAAACAGCCTGTATGTACCACCAAAAGTTGAAAAAATTAAAAATATGTAAGCAATTCGGTGGAATTTACAGGCTATTGGAGGTTCTCCAACCAATTCACCTTCTATATCCCATCTCCCAACCGAATAACCATACTTTTTTCATATAAAAGGAGGTCTTGTGGGCTCATTTCACAACCAAACATTAGAATAGTGAAACTCTGCCCAATTTCCCTTCCTTTCCTTGCCCAAGCATTTGCAACCTTTTGTGAGTTATTGCCTCAGCATTCCCTCTCTAGCCCCTTTTCTTCCATACAATCCATTCCCTTCCTTCGAGGTGATTAGTATATTGTGAGAAGAGGCTTATTGAAGGTGCACTTGGATCATTGTTAAGAGGATCCCAGACTAGGTTCATGGAGGTTCGCCCTGCAAGGATTGTAAGCTTCAATCTTTGATTAATAAATAAAAGAATCTCTTTTCCCTGTCCCAAATGATGATGTTTTATGTCTTTTCTTTGATTTATACATAACAATTTATATCTAACTCTAATTTATGAATAGAAATAGCATGCGTGTGGCCTTGTTTGCCTATTTTTGGATGCAAGTCGACTTTGGGAGGATACTTGCAACCTCGGGAGCTACAGAGCTTGAGGAGATCATCACCAAACAGTTACTGATCTTCTCTTCCACTGCTTTATGTTCATCTATTTTGGTATGTTTGGGGTAGTGTAGAAACTAGATTTACTTTTAGGCATTCATTTGCTCTGTCTATACTTTAACCCCTGGTATAGTTATAGGGGGGTTTTCCCACTAGAAGAATAGGTGACTCCACTAGGGAGTTTCTCTAGGGTTTTAGGGAGGTTTTTTGGGTTTTTGATTGGCTTCTTGTTTTCCTTTTGAGTTTCAGTCAAGTTCACTAAGTCTTTTAAGGGTTTTTGGTCACCTACAAGGTGCATACTAGCTTTCCCTTCCCTATTAATTTTCCTTGTCTTTTTATTTTTGAAAAGTCCCAGAGATGTACATGCCCTATTTTGAGTCATCCCACGTACATATGCACTCTACACAGTAGACATCCCGCATACATACACAGATTGTTGATGCAACAACCTGTGTCTCTTTGTCTTGAAAGTGTTTTTTAACAAAGACAGAGTTTGTCTCTTTCCTGATAGAAGTTTGGACTTCTCAGGACTTTCTTGAACTAGTCAAAGTCTCTATCTTTGAACATAGCTTGGGTTAAAGTTTTGGTTAACTTGTTCCTTAGTTTTCTTTTGTTTTCCCTAAAAGGTTTGGAGTGAACTGTCAAGTTTTAGATCCTCCTTTTTGTTTCTTGTTTGAATCCCTGCGATCCGTAGCTGGCTCAAGATATTTATCAATCTTGTTTTCATTTTTCTCTTTGTTCCTGTTTCTTGCTTTGAAAAACTAAAAAAGTTTTTACTTCAGTTTTTCTTGTTAAAGAAGTTTGAAAAATTAAAATAAAAAAGAATTTATTTTCTTTCATTTACTTTGGTAAAGTAGTCAAGGTTGTTACTTGAAAAAGAAAAAGAGTCTTCATATCAAAGTTCTTTTTGATTTCCTGAAATACTAGTTTTTCTTAGTCAAACAAAAGCGTTTTTTAGGAAATTTTCATTTACAAGATCTTGAAATATTGATCAAAAAAGTTGAATTTTACAAAGATTTTTTACAAGATTTGCTTTAATTTCGAAGTATCTTTTGGTTTCAAATGATTTAAAGTTCTCTTTCTTATTCATCTCTTCATAACACCATTAGTTGCATGACTGCACCTTTTGTGTAAATCAATCTGTAACATCCTCAACCACCCATGTCGGGCCATGCTACTCTAGAAAACACTTTCATTCTCAGATCAACATACTGTAACATACCTAGTATCCAACTAATTTATGCCACATAAATTTTTCGAACTACATGCAATTAAAACATATATACACAGGACTCTTGCAGAACTATATATATATATATATATATAACATAAACAAACAAATGCATTTTGTAAATGCATGGATTCATGCTGAAATAATAGTAAACATATGCATGTAGCATGTACAGACAATACCCATAAATATAAAGACAATTATAACCATGCATGGGATAAACCCATAAAAATACACATGTAAATAAAAATGCAGCATGTAAATTTATCACACAATTGACACTTATCTTGGTAATAATATCACCAACTGCTTGTAGACCTTCCATGAACCTCCCAGCCTTACACCACACTTCTCATCAGTCTCAGCAGTGGGTCACCCCCGAGTTGGGACTACCTAGGTAAAGGGATTCCTAACCAGGCTAAAGGATCATAGACAACAGGAAAGACTCCGTCATAGGTGCCAACTCAAAATAACAACCTACAGTCCCTCATTCCCCACATGCCCGTCCCACCCCAGGAAGTATGCCCCTTCTCTGCTAAACAGTCCTTTGGTTGCCCCACTTCCTTTCCGAAATTCAGCAACAGGCCAGACAAGAAGTTGTTGACGAGCGAAATTGACCGTCCGTCAACTGGGAGAGTGGAACCGGTCCGGGGTTGTCTAAATAACCCAAGCCATTTGGAATGGACCACCCTGATGAGTTTAACGGCTCCGTTGGCTTCTCTAAGGTCTTCTATGAAAACTAAAGAGATAATTGATCTGAGCTAAGAAATCTAACTAAAGTAAATAAAACAAGCTAAACTATAACTAAATAAAAGAAACTAACTAAAATAAAGGAAACTAGAAACTAATAAAGCAAAGAAAAGGAACTAATATACTAAATATAGACTATTCTAACTATTCTATCTACAAACTACAAATTACTCTTATAATAACTCAAATCAACTATCTAATTATCAGCTACAATATTTCTTAATCACAAATGTACACTATGAACAATCTACAGATTTGATTAAAACCTGCAAAACTCATGTATATTTTCTGCCTTAAGACAACCAGGAATCTCTTTTTTGATTTTTATATTTTATGAAAAAGAAATAAAAACTACTGAAATTAAATGATCTAATATATTTACTGAAATTAAAAAATCTAATATAAATCTAATTAAACTTATATCTATATTAAACTACTTAATAAGAGCAGTAAACAATGTACTAGTTGACCTGGAAACGCTCCAAGTTTGCCTTGTGTATGATAACTTCTAAGCTGGTTGGAGGAGGGAAACTCACACCATTTAGTCCGTAAGCTTCTCGCAAACGATCAGCTATGCTGCTCCTTGAAGTGTTTTATAGGACAAACAAGACATAAAAGAAAATCATAACAATCTTCTGATTATAACTTCCTGCAATAAGGGAAACCTATTATGAAGAAAACTTATATGTAACAATTCAATTTATGAAGAAGGTAAAACTATCATTCACAAACTGAACTAACAATTGTTATGTCTTTTATTTATCTGGAAGAGACAAGATATGGATAACAATAATAAAATTATATCATTTGAATTTGATTTAGATAGCTAAAGTAATCATAAATCATAAACAAAGTGATATACAAAACATGAAACAAAATGTTGATATATTGAAAAGAAAAAGCTATGACAAAACATCAATTCTGCTCCAGTCTGTAATAGAACTCCATATCCTTGTTCTCCCACAATTGAGGATTCTGATTATTACAAAAATCATAAGTATTTATAAGTCTCTTCACAAGGTAAAACTTCCTTGTGGATAATATCAAAATGTATTACATAATCTGGGAAAAATCCCCAAAATCTTCTAAACTAGGAACTAAAATGAAACTAAAATATTTCAAATATCTTCTAACTGCTCATCCCATCCAATGTAATTTCCAATTTATCTGCAATAGGCCAAAAACATCAAGTTAGAAAGATATTTTCTTAATAAAATGGTAAAAATCTAATCCTGTAGACTAAGCTACAGAATCATCTAGTCTAAAATAGTATACAGGATCAAAATATAAATCAAATCAAATCTTTTAAAATAATCAAATCCAATCATTCAAAACGAATCACTAATGGTTCATATAACAAAATCAAAAGTGATTTAATTAAAACAGAGATGAATACTCTGTTTTCTTTTACCATCAAATTGGGTCAAATAGTAACACAACTGTTTCATATCAAAACGAAATTGATAGCAAATCATATCTTATGTGATTCACTCCTTATAGCTGTCATGATATAACAACAGATTCATATTGTTCAATTGAATTCATAGATGGGAAGACTGTTACGATTATGTATAAACGAAATCATATGCAACAGCATCAACTCAACCAAATTCGTGATTGTTTTCTTCCACAGTCAACAGACAGGATCGTAATAGAATCAACAGAGATTAGAATTGTAAACTGGGCAAATAATCAAAACTAATTACAACTGAGTTTAATTATAGGAATAAATCGTGAATCTGATACAGTCAATTTCGTTTTTTCAAATCAAATTTAAACAACATATTCATTGCAAACGAATTAATAACATGGTGGAATAATCCAATGCGAGTTAACCTGCTGAGTATAACTGTTATGAATTGAATCCATATCAAAACTGTTTCTAATCATAGCATATACATCATAACGAAATCCAAACGAAATGTGATTATGTCCAGAATCGAATATGAGAAACAGCTTGTGTTTATGACAGCAGAGCATCCAATTTAAGCCAAATCAAACCAATCCAATCCATACCATGATCAATCGAATCAAAATCGAATCCAATCAAAGCTAAAAATGGGAAAACGACATTCAATTTATGAAAACAAAATTATATACAACAATGCATGCTTATGTGTCAAAACCAATCCACGCTGTAAACAGAACTATTCAAAACAGAATTCGAATTCATTAAATAAAGCTAGATTATTTACAAAAAATGATTGATATTACACTTAACTGTGTGACGATGGGATAGCTTGACAGGTGAGAGGGAGTTCTGAAGAACAGATCTGAGGAAATGCATACAGACTCAGAACGCATGTTCCCACCACTGAAAAAATTCACCTCGAAAATGAGAGCTAGATCTCTGTAGCCACTCAATTTCTGAGGAAACCGTCCACGATGAGGGTAAAGGGACTAAAAATGGTTCCGGGTTTTCAACGTCTTGAGCTAATTCAAATCCGTTTGTCCAGAATCACTCACGCAAAAACGTGACTCTGGGGGCAATAACGGGGCAAACTTCTCTGGCAAAATGAAACCACAACCGACTCTGAAAACCATGAAGGTTTAATTCGTCCTTAAGGAGCCATGAGATAATTCACAGTGAGCTAGGCTAAGGGACAAGGGTTTGAACAGATTAGGCTCAGAGATTTTCCCAAAATTAACAAAGGTAACCCTGGTAAGGAGGCAAGCATCAATGCAAAAGTGTGCGAGGATGGTAGAAGGCAGTAAATCCATGCATAACTATCATATCAGCTATACAATTGACAGTTTACATAGTTGTTCACTCCATTATAATAATCCAACCATTAAGCCATGTGTACAACCAATAAATGCAATGTGCATGCCAACACGCGCCAACACTATGCCTTAATGTCCAAAACATTCGACGTATAGATCAAAACATGCACCAATGTATTAATTCAAACGTTTTAATCAAAGTGCCAATCAAATTCATAATAGTTGACAAGCAAACGTTATAAAAAGATTTAACATAAGGGTTATATTCTATATATAAAAACCAAATAAATCATAACCCCCATGTAGAATAAAAGATGAGGCAGGCCATAAAAAGTTTAAACCCAAATGCTCAATAACTTACAAAATCAATAGAATCAAGTTGTGTAATCAATATGAGCATGGTTCGAAAATCATGTTACTTGGATAACCTATGAAACAAATGACAAGTGTTATGCCATATAATCAACGTTACACCATAGTTTTAAACCATCAACGCTTAATTTGAAATCAATATGAAATTTTGACCATGCGCCGATGTATTGTGACAGCTCATATTCATAGTTTAACCAATGTACAAATGGGTTTTCATATAATCAAAACATCGAAAATTATGAAAACACAATCATAGGCATTAAATTAAAAAGAAAGGTATATATAAAAGTTTTAATCATAACACCCATGTATCTTATGAAACCAAAGGTTAAATGAATGCAAATCCAAATGCATTGAAAACCAAGCCACATAATAAATCGAAGCATGAGTAATGAGTACAGATCGAAAGATTCGCCAACTAGGTAAAATGATAAGTGAGATGTAAGCACAAAGGGCATATCAATCGGAAGGATGACAACAGTTCAAACAATGTTTCTAATGTGACTTTGAAGGACTAAGTTTTCATGCTTACAGTCGTGAAAACAAGACGAAGATAGGTGTGCAAAAAGGCGCAAGGAATAAAAGTGTCGTTCATTTGAAAATTGCAACGAAAAATCAATGTTTGTGAAACATTGGTGTAGGCAGCTTATGAGACAATGAAAAATGTGAATTGGCTGCCAACAATGGCGACACACTGGTAGAAGCAGTTATCTCTGTCAAAAGAAATGAATTCAGATTAGGACAGCAGAGAAAAATTCAACTGAAAAACAACAACCAGAAAATTGTGCAAACATCATCATTTACTATCTTTTCCAGTGATGTTTTAAAAGATGAAAACCAATAACAGTCTTAAGGTCAGCAAGTCACAATATTAAAGATAAAATCTCCAATACTGTTGGCATAGCCACTGTTGCCAGCAGGCGTCCATAGCCTTGACAGGGTTTCCATTTAACCCACTCGGACATCTGTATCCTATCAAGAAGCTCTAGATCAGAATAAAGGACTTTAAAGAGGTTTCTTATAATTTTTTTCACAGATTTTCATTTACCCGACATTGATTCGCTGCCAGCAGGCCTGTTCAGTACCCCGACGAAGTTGTCTTGGCACCATGCTTGCATTTACCCGCTGTCAGCGGACCTATTCAGTATCCCGGCGGGTTTACAAACACTTCCCACAGCTCTTATTAACATTTTTATTTTTCTTTTTCTTTTATGGATAGCTGAGCGGGGTGATGCTGAAAAATCTTGATATTTTATCATTTTTTTTTATTTTTTATTTTTTTAGACCTCATCAGAATTTTTGACATTGTCCTTTATTCAGCTCCAGAAACATTTTATTTACAAAACAACTTAGTATGACAGGGATACATCCTTTTGAGTCATTCCTTTACAGAAAAGGGACAGCGTAAAAAGATAATAGATGATCATGACAAACTTTGCTCAGAGATTGAAATCAGTTAACTTCTTTCAAACAACAAAAAATTTCCAACATAGATATCAATTTCAGCAATATATCATTGATGTTTGTACAAACTTTCAGAAGTCATTTCAGGGAAGAAATTTTCTATCATCTTTGTCTGAATAGCTCAATGATGCAGGTAGGTGTATTCCCAAAAGCAAAAATTGGTAAGCATAAGGGAGAAATCAAAACACACCAGTGAAGAAAAAATTGGAAAGCAAAGAAATCCAAACAACAAAAACAAAAAACAAATATACACAGAAGGTGCATCTGAAAACCTCATGCGACAATCCCCTGGGAAACTGAAAGAAAGTAGGAAAATCCTGGATGATGGGAAAGGAGTCCTACTCATGGTACCTTGGGTCAGGGTTGATTTATATTCATTTATTTCTTTACTTTCCATTTAATATTATGATGATACTGTGTTTTTGAAAATAAACATTCAACTAGAAGTAAAGAGAAAGAGATCAAGGGGACTTCCCTGACAACAACCGTATTATGGTTCTCGTGGTGTGCCCACTTGCATTCATGACTGCATTTATTAAAAAAAAAACTAGTTAGAAATCAAACTGAAATAAAAACCTATTCCTAAACCTACCCTAACTACTAAACAAATCAGGATGCTATGTGAAGTCATGTTTCCAATGTAGCCATCAGAGTAACTCTAATCCTGCAATGAAAACAAGAT
>SNQJ01S0059058.1:77091-93079 GCA_010110895.2 Picea sitchensis
AAGATCCTTCTAGAAGCGGAAGCTTCTATTAGGTCGTCTTACATCCGCCTTATTCTATTTTATTGAAAGGTCTTATTAATATTGACCTTTATTACATCCGAATACATTGATCTACCTATGTGCGGGTTAGGACCTTAACACTAATATACTAAATATAGACTATTCTAACTATTCTATCTACAAACTACAAATTACTCTTCTAATAACTCAAATCAACTATCTAATTATCAGCTACAATATTTCTTAATCACAAATGTACACTATGAACAATCTACAGATTTGATCAAAACCTGCAAAACTCATGTATATTTTCTGCCTTAAGACAACCAGGAATCTCCTTTTTGATTTTTATATTTTATGAAAAAGAAATAAAAACTACTGAAATTAAATGATCTAATATATTTACTGAAATTAAAGAATCTAATATAAATCTAAATAAACTTATATCTATATTAAACTACTTAATAAGAGCAGTAAACAATGTACTAGTTGACCTGGAAACGCTCCAAGTCTGCCCTGTGTATGATAACTTCTAAGTTGGTTGGAGGAGGGAAACTCACACCATTTAGTCTGTAAGCTTCTCGCAAACGATCAACTATGTTTCTCCTTGAAGTGTTTTATAGGACAAACATGACATAAAAGAAAATCATAACAATCTTCTGATTATAACTTCCTGCAATAAGGGAAACCTATTATGCAGAAAACTTATATGTAACAATTCAATTTATGAAGAAGGTAAAACTATCATTCACAAATTGAACTAACAATTGTTATGTCTTTTATCTATTTGGAAGAGACACGATATGGATAACAATAATAAAATTATATCATTTGAATTTGATTTAGATAGCTAAAGTAATCGTAAATCATAAACAAAGTGATATACAAAACATGAAACAAAATGTTGATATATTGAAAAGCAAAAGCAATGACAAAACATCAATTCTGCTTTAGTCTGTAATAGAACTCCATATCCTTGTTCTCCCACAACTGAGGATTCTGATTATTACAAAAATCATAAGTATTTATAAGTCTCTTCACAAGGTAAAACTTCATTGTGGATAATATCAAAATGTATTACATAATCTAGGAAAAATCCCCAAAATCTTCTAAACTAGGAACTAAAATGAAACTAAAATATTTCAAATATCTTCTAACTGCTCATCCCATCCAATGTAATTTCGAATTTATCTGCAATAGGCCAAAAACATCAAGTTAGAAAGATATTTTCTTAATAAAATGGTAAAATTCTAATCCTGTACACTAAGCTACAGAATCATCTAGTCTAAAATAGTATACAGGATCAGAATATAAATCAAATCAAATCTTTTAAAATAATCAAATCCAATCATTCAAAACGAATCACTAATGGTTCATATAACAAAATCAAAAGTGATTTAATTAAAACAGAGATAAGAATACTCTGTTTTCTTTTACCATCAAATTGGGTCAAACAGTAACACAATTGTTTCATATCAAAATGAAATTGATAGCAAATCATATCATATGTGATTCACTCGTTATAGCTGTCATGATATACCAACATATTCATATTGTTCAATTGAATTCATAGATGGGAAGACTGTTACGATTATGTATAAACGAAATCATATGCAACAGCATCAACTCAACCAAATTCGTGATTGTTTTCTTGCAAAGTCAACAGACAGGATCGTAATAGAATCAACAGAGATTAGAATTGTAAACTGGGAAAACAATCAAAATGAATTACAACTGAGTTTAATTATAGGAATAAATCATGAATCTGATACAGTCAATTTCATTTTTTCAAATCAAATTCAAACAGCATATTCATTGCAAACGAATTGATAACATGGTGGAATAATCCAATGCAAGTTAACTTGCTGAGTATAACTGTTATGAATTGAATCCATATCAAAACTGTTGCTAATCATAGCATATACATCATAACGAAATCCAAACGAAATGTGATTATGTCCAGAATCGAATATGAGAAACAGCTTGTGTGTATGACAGCAGAGCATCCAATTTAAGCCAAATCAAACCAATCCAATCCATACCATGATCAATTGAATCAAAATCGAATCCAATCAAAGCTAAAAATGGGAAAACCACATTCAATTTATGAAAATGAAATTATATACAACAATGCATGCTTATGTGTCAAAACCAATCCACGCTGTAAATAGAACTATTCAAAACAGAATTCGAATTCATTATATAAAGCTAGATTATTTACAAAAAATGATTGATATTACACTTACCTGTGTGATGAAGGGATAGCTTGACAGGTGAGAGGGGGTTCTGAAGAACAGATCTGAGGAAATGCATACAGGCTCAGAATGCATGTTCCCGCCACTGAAAAATTGACCTGGAAAACGAGAGCTAGATCTTTGTAGCCACTCAATTTCTGAGGAAACCGTCCGCAATGAGGGTAAAGGGGCTAAAAACAGTTCTAGGTTTTCAATGTCTTGAGCTAATTCAAATCCGTTTTCCCAGAATCGCTCATGCAAAAATGTGACTCTGGGGGCAATTACGGGGCAAACTTCTCTGGCAAAATGAAACCACAACCGACTCTGAAAACCATGAAGGTTCGATTCATCCTTAAGGAGCCATGAGATCATTCACAGTGAGCTAGGCTAAGGGAGAAGGGTTTGAACAGATTAGGCTCAGATATTTTCCCAAAATTAACAAAGGTAACCCTGGTAAGGAGGCAAGCATCAATGCAAAAGTGTGCGAGGGTGGTAGAAGGCAGTAAATCCATGCATAACTATCATATCAGCTGTTCAATTGATAGTTTACATAGTTGTTCACTCCATTATAATAATCCAACCATTAAGCTATGTGTACAACCAATAAATGCAATGTGCATGCCAACACGCGCCAGCACTATGCCTTAATGTCCAAAACATTTGACGTATAGATCAAAACATGCACCAATGTATTAATTCAAACATTTTAATCAAAGTGCCAATCAAATTCATAATAGTTGACAAGCAAACGTTATAAAAAGATTTAACATAAGGGTTATATTCTATATATCTAAACCAAATAAATCATAACCCCCATGTAGAATAAAAGATGAGGCAAGCCATAAAAAGTTTAAACCCAAATTCTCAATAACTTACAAAACCAATAGAATCAAGTTGTGCAATCAATATGAGCATGGTTCGAAAATCATGTTACTTGGCTAACCTATGAAACAAATGACAAGTGTTATGCCATATAATCAACGTTACACCATAGTTTTAAACCATCAACGCTTAATTTGAAATCAATATGAAATGTTGACCATGCGCCGATGTATTGTGACAGCTCATATTCATAGTTAAACTAATGTACAAATGGGTTTTCATATAATCAAAACATCGAAAATTATGAAAACACAATCATAGGCATTAAATTAAAAAGAAAGGTATATATAAAATTTTTAATCATAACACCCATGTATCTTATGAAACCAAAGTTTAAATGAATGCAAATCCAAATGCATTGCAAACCAAGCCACATAATAAATCGAAGCATGAGTAATGAGTACAGATCGAAAGATTCGCCAACTAGGTAAAATGATAAGTGAGATGTAAGCGCAAAGGGCATATCAATCGGAAGGATGACAACAGTTCAAACAATGATTCTAATGTGGCTTTGAAGGAATAATTTTTCACGCTTACAGTCGTGAAAACAAGACGAAGATAGGCGTGCAAAAAGGCGCAAGGAATAAAAGCGTCGTTCATTTGAAAATTGCAACGAAAAATCAATGTTTGTGAAACATTGGTGTAGGCAGCTTATGAGACAATGAAAAATGTGAATTGGCTGCCAACAGAAGTCTCAGAGCCCTGTAGCTGTAGTTTAGAACCTTCAGGAAATCAATTCCCCAACAATTCTCTCACCTAGAGAGAAATTGCTCACGGGCCTGAAAACCCGCTTCTTCAATATCTCATGGACCTAACAACCCTCTTCTTTAGTCCAACTGCCAAGCTAACCAGGTACACAAACAAGTATGTCTATGGATACAGGTTCAGGTATAGTGACATGAAGGTACGGAGGATAGCTCAAAGAGTGAGTGAATTCTCATGGAATGGTTGCATGGATGCCCGAATGATGGAAGGAATCATGGAAATGAACTAAGTCCAAACTATATGTATGCATGTCCCCAACTTGACACTTTTCATGTTGGGAGCTACTATGGCCCACTTGTCCCCTTCTTTGAAACTTAGGATAAAATAATTATCCATACTTTATACTTTAAGAAATATTAATATAATATTTCTTTTTGGCTTAAGCTCCCTATATTATCCCCTTTTTCCTTAAATTTTAGCCCCCACCCTTTACCTAACTAGTGGAGTTTAGTCCCCCTTACTCTTTTATCATGGTCGATCTACGCGCAACAATGTATTTCCATATTAATGATGAGACATATACAAAAACAAGCGCACTAGATTTTAGCATATAGGCTCTCTGGCCTAATACAAACATAAGCCTCCTAGCTTATAATAATTGGCTCACCAGCCTATAAAACACAACATATACACAAAGGCTCCCTGGCCTCAAAATCGCGTGCACTTAATTTGTTGCACGCGATATCCTGGAATGTGCACACTTCATCATTTCACTACGCAGTACATGCGCGCACTATGCCATGAAGGTGCATACAAAAATGATTTCAATAGCTCACCAGCTTAAGTACATACGCTTTTACATTTACAATTGGTTTCAGCCTAGGGATATTACAATCCCCTCCCCTTATTTATGCATTGTCCTTAGTGCATTATGTACACATATACCACAAAAATTTCAAAAATCCTCAAAAAGATGTGGGTATTTTTCCTGCATTGCATCCTCATACTCCCAAGTAGTGTCCTGAGGACCGCACCAAGTCCATTGGACCTTTACAAGCCCTATGGCTTGATTCCGAAGCTGTTTGATTTTCTGGTCCAGAATGTGTACCGGATGCACTTGGAAATTTCCTTCTTGCTCCACCTGAATCATATTCCAATCAATAACATGATTAGCATCAAGTATATATTTCTTGAGCAATGATACATGTAATATGTTATGAACAGACATATATGCAGGCTATGCAATCATACAAGACACTGGACCAATCCTCTCTAGGATCTCAAATGGCCCACAATAGCGAGCTGCCAACTTGGAACAATTTCCCAACTTTAGAGAACTTTTGTTGCCCTTCAGTTTCAATAATACATGGTCTCCCACTTTAAATTCCCTATGAGTTATGTCCTTATCGGTATAAATTTTCTACTTGTCTTGGGAAGCCTTTAAATTTTGTTTTATTTTCAACATTTGCTCCTCCATTTCCCTGAGTAAATCTTGCCCAACCACTTCTCTATCTGCTAGGTTGTCCCAGCTTACTGGTGTGTTGCACTTTCTACCATAAAGTACCTCAAATGGGCCCATCTTTAGAGATGTTTGGTACCCATTGCTATAAGCAAACTCTACTAAGTGTAGATAGTCTTCCCATTTTGATGGTTTGTCCATCACATACATCCTCAACATATCCTCAATCACTTTATTCACCCTCTCTGTTTGTCCATCTGATTCTGGATGATAAGTTGTGCTAAAATTCAAATTTGTTCCAAATCAATTAAATAATCCCTTCCAAAAATTTGAGATAAATTTTGGATCTCTGTCAAACACAATTGTCTTGGGTATGCCATGTAATTGAGCTATTTCTCTCATATAAATATTAGTAATGTTGGCTGCCTTGTGAGTTAGCTTAACTGGAATAAAATGGGCAGCCTTAGTAAGCTTATCCACCACTACCATGATAGAATCATGTTGCTTGTTTGTTTTGGGAAGTTTGGTGATTAAATCCATGGTTACAAATTCTCATTTCCACTCAGGAATGGGTAATGGTTGTAGCAAGCCAGTTGGGTGTCTATGCTCATCCTTTACCTTCTGATATTCCAAACATTTGGCAATAAAATCAGCAAACTCTTTCTTCATTCCTGGCCAATAATATTGGCTCTTGATAGCTACAATTGTTTTCTGATAACCTGGATTCCCAACATAAAGTACATTATACATTTCTCCCAATATCATATTTTTCAATTCTTGGGAATTTGGTCATAAATTATGCCCCTGTACATGAGAATTTCATCATTATCTATCTTGTATTCTTCAATTTTCTGCTGCAAATTACCTTGCTGTAATTTTGCCACTAATTCCTTGTATTGCAAATCTAATTTTTCAGCCTCCAAAATTCTATCTTTCAAATCTTATTGGTACATGCTAATGGTTGTAGCATGCAATTCATACACTCTTCTACTGAGTGCATAAGCCATTTTGTTCTCTTTCCCCTTGATATGCTTTATATCAAAGTCATATTCACTTAGAAATTCTAACCATCTGCTTTGCCTAGCATTTAGAGTTGGTTGATCAAATAAATATTTCATACCATTATGGTCTATCCTCAGCTCAAAATTTTCCCCATGAAGTAGTGTCCCCATTTCCTTAAGGCATGCACTATGGATGTCAACTCCAAATCATGAGTGGCATAGTGTCTTTCATGCTCCTTCAACTTCCTTGATTCATAACATATAACAAAACCATTTTGACTGAGGACTCCACCAAGTCCTTCTTTACATGCATCTGTGCATACAATGAAGTATTCATTTGGGTCTGCAATCCCTAAAATCAGAGCACTGTTAATAATTTCTTCAAGTGTTGGAAACTTTTTTCACAATCCAATGTCCACTGAAACTTCACACCCTTTCTTTGCAAGTAAGTGATTGGGTGTGCAATCTTTGAGAATCCTTCAATAAATCTCCTATAGTAGCCTACAAACCCCATGAATGATTTGACCTCTGTCACATTCTTTGGTGCTGACCATTTTCTAATGGCTTCTATCTTCTCAGGATCCACTGCTATCCCATCCTCTGAAATGATATGTCCCAAATAATGAATTTGTTTCTCATAAAATGAACACTTGCTCAATTTTTCATACAACTATTCTTCCCTTAATACTTGTAACACCATCCTCAAATCATGTTCATGCTCTTCTTCTGACTTGGAATATACAAGGATGTCCTTCAAAAAGACAATGACAAACTTGTTTAAATATTCTCGGAAAACACCATTCATTAAGCACATGAAAATAGCTGGTGCATTTGACAACCCAAATGGCACCACTGTGAACTCATAATGACCATACCTTGTCCCAAAGGAGGCCTTGCTAATATCTTCCTCTTTAATATTTACAAGATGGTATCCTGACCTGAGATCTATCTTTGAAAATATTTTTGCATCCTTCAATTGATCAAAGAGATCATCAATCCTTGGCAGAGGATACTTGTTCTTTACAGTCACTTTATTCAACTGTCTGAAATCAATGCACAATCTTAATGTACCATCTTTCTTCTTCACGAAAAAGACTGGGGCACCCCCAGGTGACACACTTGGGTGTATATACCCCTTCTTCAGAAGTTATTCAAGCTACATTTGCAACTCCTTCAATTCTAGTGTACTCATTCTGTAAGGAATCTTTGACACTCAAGCTGCTCCAGGCATTAAATTTATAGAGAAATCAATATCTCTCTTTGGGGGTAGTTTTGGTACCTCCTTGAACACATCTTCAAAATCTTCCAGGACTGCATGATCTTCCAAATTTTTCACCTTATCTTTAGGTGTCTCTTCCATATGTGCTGCAAATATTTGACACCCTTTTCTGTAACATTTCTTCAGCTGAATTGTTAAAATTTCTCTGGTGGTTACTTCCCTGGGAATTTCTTGCACTTTCCTTAGGTTCCCTTCCTCATCCAAGCAAGTAAATGCCTTGTTATGACAATATAGTCTAGCATGATGTTGGTCCAACCAATCCATCCCAATTAGGCAGTCATAGGAACCTAAAGGCAAGATGTTCAAATCTACCCTGGTGTTCAGTCCATTAATGTCCATAAGACATGCCTTAACCATCTCATTAACTTTTCTTTTGGCTCTGGTAGCCAACTACACCAACCAATATTTTCCATGCTTGCTTCTTGTAAAATGCAAACTTTCCACCATCTTAGGATCTATATAACTATGACTAGCTCCTGAATCAATTAAAATAAGAATGGTTTGGTTGTTGATCATACCTTCCACTTCAATCATATGTGACTGATACTTTACTTGCTTGTTGTCCAGGGATGCATAGATCCTTGGAACATTTCTTCCCATGTACTCCATTGTTTCAACTTGTTGTACATTGTGAACAGTTCTCACTTTTTCACCTCTGTGAGGGAAATCTATGAACATATGATCTCCTTTACAACCCCAACATTGAATAGGTGGTTGCTTTGGCCTTTGACCCCCTATCTCCATCACTCTGGGTTCTCTAGAAGTTGGTTGTCCCTAAGTATTATTTCTGAATAATGGTGGCTTAGTCCCCTTCTTCCTCTGATCCATCTTGAATTTATTTTTGTCTTCCCAAGATTTTTAGAAATTTGGCCTTGCTTTTTGCTGATCATATAGGCATTTATCTCACCTTATGGTATCATCCAATGTATTGGGATCATCATACTATATTTTTTCACTAATGAATGATGGAAATCCACTCAAATACCTTTGAATCTTAACTGTCTAATCCTTTATGAAAGAGACATACTTTAGTAGTTCTAAAAACCTTCTTTCATATTCATCTATGGTCATACTCCCAAGCTTGAGTTCAAAGAACTCTTACATTTTCTTGTCATAGTATCTCTTAGTCAAGTATTTCTTTTGAAAATACTTCTTCAATTCCCTCCAAGTAACACTTTTCTCTTTAATGTGTTTCACTTGCAGAAGTTGATCCTACCACATGGATGCCTTTCCCTTGAGTTGATAGATGGCAACTCTACCTTCTGCATGAGAAGAATAATTATGAAATTGAAAATAATTTCTCATGCCCAATAGCCATGTCTCTGCATCTTCATCCTTCTTGTGCTCACCATCAAATGTAGAAGGTTTGATTTTGTTCATTTCTCCTCGTAGCTCATCCACCCCAGACCCCATATGCTTCCTGACAGGGGATGGACTTGATTTTTTGTGTGCTCTCTTACTAGAATACCTTGAAGAGTGATGGTGATGTCTACTAACACTTTTGGTTCTTCTTTTCTCATCAGGAGACCTATGACTTCCTTATTTGCTTGAGCCACTCTCCTTATCCAATTTCTTTTCTACTATGTTCAAGCTCTACATTAGCTTCATGTTAAATTCCTCTTGCTTCTCCTTGGCTCTCATAAGTCTTTCATTATCATATTTATGGATTTGGACATCCTTCTATAAATTTTTAATGGTCTCTACCATATTCATGTTTTCAACCCTTCCTTCTCCATGTCCATTGGAGTTTGTTCCTTCAATGCCCAAATGAACATTCATCCCTCTGATCTCATCTTCCTGGATGTAAGTCCCCTGTGCCTCCTCCATTACTATGGAATCTGTGTTGATACTGATATGATCTATTTTTTGTTATCTATACAAAATGTGCAGCCAACAAAACTTTGTCAGGCTAACTGACTCAACAATTTCATGGAAATATGAACCATTCTGGTTCAATAATATATCATAACTCTTTCTTCTGATTTCCTAGAAAATTGAATGACCAGATCGATTTTGTGGGTCAATAATTATATTCTAATTTCCAAGACCTTTCCAACGCCTACTCCCATGCTCAATTCTGAGTCTCGAGCAGAACATTATGGTTATTTGAAAATTGTCTATTAATTTGTCTGTTCACACTTCAACCTGGTGCAACTTTGCGTTGTAATTATGCATTTTTGCACCTACTCCACTGGAATTTTTGTAGGAGCTCAATTTGGTTTCTTCATATACATATTATGGACACTCTATCCAAGTTTCACCTTTTATTGGGTTCTGAGATGCTAGTTACAGCTTGTTGAAGTTCTAGGCCAAATCATGTTTTTGGTCTGAAATGCTACAGGTACCTTATTTTTTTTTTTAAACACTTTTAGCTTGCCCAAGAATTTAATTCAGCTCTGGGATTATATTCTATGGCTCAATATATTTCCATTGACTTCTCCTTCACCTCAATCTGATTCCGGAGAAAAAATTTATGGCTCTTTGAAGTTAGTTGGGTCTTAAAATTTTCCCTCCACTCTTTGTGTTGTAACTTTCTCATAAAAGCTCTGTTTGACGAACAATTTACACCATTAGAAAGCTATCTCCGGGCTCTTTTATTTGAGATGCGGAGATAGAGTGTACCTTGGTACAATGTGTTCTCATCATTTTTGAGTAGCTAAAAACGCTCTTAAGGGCCTCAAAAACACGTTGCAAAAAGATCATGTTCAAACAGTATAAAATGTTGTGGAAATTCGATGGTTTTTCGTTGTTCTTCACCCTGCAAATGACTTTGGGCACACAATTTTATACTTGTACACCCATATTCACCATGCACAGCAACACCACAAGGTAAATCATGCTCCGCGCACCTATAAACATTGTGCATCACTTCTTTGTCGCGCCAATAACTGATGCACACTACATTTGTGTCGCGTGCCAATATCCACAGCGCAAAATTTTGATTCTCGCACTATTACCTGTTGTGCATCATTTTTATATCGCGGGCTGATATTCCACGCAAATTTCACTCTATGCGTTGCATTGTGCCTAATTTTAGTACGCCCCCACCGCGCACCAATACTCTGCACGCACCATTAACTAAACTGTCGTGCGACAACATATACTCACATTGCACACGCACCAACAAAGTTTCTATGTGCTCTGCCAAAACTGTGCACACCACGTCCGCCATTGTTATGTGTGTGCACACCGCATGCACCTTATTATGCGTATGCACACTGCATAATGCTAAATTTAGTGTGTGCACCCACAAACCAACATTTTTCCGCGCAGTGCCAAAATTTAGTGCGTGCACCTGCACACCAACATTTTTCCACGCGGCGCCAAAATTTAGTGCACGCACCCGCAAACCAACATTTTTTCGCGCGTTGCCAAAATTTAGCACATGCACCAGCACGCCAACAAAATTTAACAAAATTTAGCACACGCATCAGCACGCCAATATTTTTCCGCGTGGCGCCAAAATTTAGCGCGCGCGCCAGCATGCCAACATTTTTCCACGCGACGCCTAAATTTAGCGCGTGCACCAGCACGCCAATATTTTTTTGTGTAGTGCCCAATTTTACATATCACAATATTTTTACTATGCATCATGCATTTTTAGTGCGCCCACCTACGCACATTCATTTTTATGTGCATCAATTCCTCATGAATTTCGCTGCAGAAATTGGGGCTTTTGCTTAATTTTTCCCCAATTTTTACCATAGACATTCTGCAACTATGAAATTTATTCAATTTCACCCTGATAACACCAATTTGACCTTTGCAACAACCAATCGTTGCGGTTTGACATTTCTGGAATGGATTTTTTTCTCAAACTCAAGTCACGAATTGATAATTTTAATTACTAATCCCATTCCAACTGTCATGGCTTCACTGTCACCTCAAATTCAGCCAATTCTAGGACTAAATTTGCTAGAACAGATATTAAATCAAGAATATCTAACCACATGGGCAAATTTCTGAATTTTCCCATGAATTTAACAACAAAAAATGGGGTTTTTTCCCAATTCCACACAATTGTTGTTACTTTTTTCCATGGATGCTCTGCAACTTGAAATTTGGCCACTTCGAAATAAATCCTCTGTGAAATTTCACTTCAACTCAAACTTGCTTAGCCCATCCAGGCTTAGTGTTGAAAACTGAAGCTCTAATACCATATTGTAACATCCCCGACCACCCATGTCGAGCCATGCTACTCCAGAAAATGCTTTCATTCTCTGCTCAACATACTGTAACATACCCAGTATCCAACTGAGCTATGCCACATAAATTTTTCAAACTACATGCAATTAAAACATATACACAGAGGACTCTTGCGGAACTATATATATATATATATATATATATATATATATAATGTAAATAGACAAATACATTTTGTAAATGCATGGATTCATGATGAAATAACAGTAAACATATACATGTAGCATATAAGACAATACCCATAAATATAAAGACAGTTATAACCACACATGGGATAAACCCATAAAAATACACACATAAATAACAATGCAACATGTAAATTTATCACACAATTGACACTTATCTTGGTAACAATATCACCAACTGCGTGTAGACCTTCCATGAACCTCCCAGCCTTAGACCACACTGCTCATGAGTCTCAGTAGTGGGTCACCCTCGAGCTGGGACTAAACTCCACTCAGGTAAAGGGATTCCTAACCAGGCTAAAGGATCATAGACAACAGGAAAGAATTTGTCATAGGTGCCAACTCAAACTAACATCCTACAGTCCCTCATTCTCCACATGCTTTTCCCACACCAGGAAGTGTGCCCCTTCTCTATTCAATAGTCCTTCAGCTTCCCCACTTCCTTTCCAGGCTTTAGCAATAGGCCAGACAAGAAGTCTCAAAGCCCTATAGCTGCAGTTTAGCACCTTCAGGAAATCAATTCCCTAGCAATTCTCTCACCCAGAGAGAAATTGCTCATGGGCCTGATAACCTGCCTCTTCAGTATCCCACAGGCTTGACAACCCGCTTCATCAGTCAAGATCCCAAGCTAACTAGGTACACAAACAGGTATGGCTATGGATACAGGTTCAGGTACAGTGACATGAAGGTACAGACAATAGCTCAATGAGTGAGTGAATGCTCATGGAATGGCTGCATGGATGCCCGAATGATGGAAGGAATCATGGGAAATGAACTAAGTCCAAATTATATGTATGCATGTCCCCAACTTGACACTTGTCATGTTGGGATCTAGTTTTGCCCACTTGTCCCCATCTTTGGAACTTAGGATAAAATATTTATCCATACTTTATACTTTAAGAAATATTAATATAATATTTATTTTTGGATTAAGCTCTCTATTTTATCCCCTTTTCCTTAACTTTTATCCCCCACCCTTTCCCTAACTAGTGGAGTTTCGTCCCCTTTACTCTTTTATCGTAGTCAGTCTGCGCATAGTGATGTATTTTTATATTAATGATGAGACATATAAAAAAAAAGCGCATTGGCCTTTAGCATCTAGGATCTCTAACCTAATACAAACATAAGCCTCCTAGCTTATAATAACTAGCTCACCAGCCTATAAAACACAACATATACACAAAGGTTCCTTGTCCTCAAAATTGCGCAAACTTAAGTTGTTGCGCACGGTATCCTAGAATGTGCACACTTCATCATTTCACTACACAGTACATGCATGCACTATGCCATGAAGTTGCATACAAAAATGATGTCAACAACTCACCAGCTTAAGTACATCTACATTTACATTTACAATTGGGTTTGGCCTAGGGATATTACACAATCCTTAAAATTAACGCTTAACTTGAAATATATTAGATTTTCTGTTTGTAGGGTTCATGGACTAGTTTAGGGTTTTAGGGCCTTGAATTAGTTGTGAAGAGGAAACTCTTCAAGGCCACTTTAAAACAAACATTGGAGTCTGAGATAGGGAGTGTTTTAAGTCCAATGTCGTAAGAGTTATTCGGGACCCCCCTCTAACACAAGGGATAAACACAAGGTTGTGTGAGGAAAGGTAGATGAGATCACCCCTCCAAATCTAGACTAAATATAGTGGGGATTATATATTGAGGGTCTTTCTTGGGAATAATACCGACCGCATTTACCTACGGAGCTTCGTGGACCTCCAATCCATTCGACATCCTCAGTTGTCTTCTGGACCAATTGATTTCGGCACCCTTGAAGGGATTCGGACTTGTTATCTTGCTCATTACGATCTGCCTGACTATCGAATGTACCCGCCTGGTGACTGACTGTAAGATGGCAACCTAGTTTCCCATATTCTACGGACTTACACAGGTGACTACAGGGGTATACTGTGGTACCTAGGGTGGATTTCGGATCCTTCTTCACAGAGTATACCTGAAGGGTGCTTCTGTGTTTGAGTTTCACTTACACTGGTTATTTTCTCTAATGTCGATTGGCATAACCATCCTTCCCACTAGTTAGTCGACTTCTTGATTTATCTTTAGGAAACTTTTTTAGTGTGTTCTTTGTGTTCTACGCTATTCAATACTTACTGTTTCATTTGATCATTTCACAAAGTGGAACATCAACAACTCCTTCAATCACGAAGGCTTCAGGGCCTATCATCGGTTACTTTGGAGCCACCTCTATCACCGTTGAGGTGAAGACTTGATCAAGAAGGATCATTCCAAGTGACTGGACCACGGGAAATTGTGCCTGAGCTAGCTCCAAGAGGAGACTTTCTAGCTCCGGAGGAATCCATTGTTTCTAAACTTGAGACTAAAGGTTTCAGTCCCACAAATACTTCGATTACCAACTTGTCAGCACCGATATTGATTCTGATTGTCCCCCCCGAGGTGACATATTCTGAGCACCAGCTAGTTCTACGCGAAGCAATGGAATTGAATGTTGCTACTTCATTCAAGAGTCCTTGTACACTCATTACAGCTACTACTAGAGGGGGCATCCTACCCCCTCCCCCACCTTCGCAAGTCAAGACCTTAGTTGTCTCAACTCCCATGACTTTGGGTAGTGGTTTGATATCTTTAACAGCTTCGACCACTTTTTCGTTTACTCAAAATGCAACAGGTGCTCCCTTCTCATATGGGGTTCCTGACTTTGATACGAATTCGGTTCTTACTTAGTCTACCTTATAGACCATGGGTATGGAGGAAGGGAGCTCAAACGCTCCCTTGCAAGGGTCAACCATGGGAACTACTTCCTCTTCTAATGTTATCCCTTATGATGAGGATCATATACCTCCTCTATCCCCTTCGCTCAATGGCACTTTTCAGTAGCCAATTGGGCTTAATGCTAATTATATATTGTTTGGTGGAGGAAGTTAATGAACTTCCACTTACACAATGTCGGTGGGATATATTCCATTATCTTTGTTCGGTGTGTTTGGGAACAACTTTTTTTCTTCGATAGCTTTCTCGATTGGGGGCAACCCCATCTTTGGTCAACAAAACCCGATGAAAGGTACCATTCCTTCATGGGGAGTGAAGACTAGAGTATACTCCATACAGGTTCTTTGGGATCCTTGGTAGGGCTTGTTTCCCTCGTGAGTAAAGTCAGTCGGGCGTAATCCCTTTCATACTCAATGGAACCTCGAGAAAGGCTCTATACACATGCCCGTCAGATTAGTTGCAGGCATCCCCTTCCAAGTTCCTTGGAATGAAATATAGGGAGAAATCCCTGCATATGCTATGTCATATAATTTCAGGAGTCAGCTAATGACACCTCAATAGACACAATTTCCTTTTGATGGTCAAGGCCACAGTTTCTGTTGGTTGTGGAGCTTGATTATCTTCCTGATTTAGAGGTCTTTTACTTTCAGTCGTGTTTATAACCCATGAAGTATTTACACCCTAGAAGTATGTACACTCTTCCACATGGGGGAGTGCAGAGGGGGGTACCCCCTCTGCGAGGTCTGGGGGGGCTATCCCCCCAACTAGGGGGTCTGGGGGAAAGTGGGCCCCCAGCAAGGGTTCGGGGGTAGCGTCTGCCGATGGGGGTTCGGGGGTGAATCCCCCAAAGGAAAAATTACCTTGTAAATGTATATTGTAATTTCATTATAAATCTAGACCGTTCATTATAAGGTCGCAGATCTAACGATAGAGATTTTGTTAGGGTTTTTTTTCCTAGAAGGCAACTCTCTTTTATGAGGGAAATGTATTGCGGCTATGGTTGATGGCGAATATTGTATTCTGAGATAGGATACTATGAAGGATGGAAGAGGAAGTTACAGCAGGTTTGTTGTAGGTTGTATCCCTTCATATGCTAGATAATAATAAAGGAACGACCTGGAAATTTCTCCAGTGGACATAGCCCACACTGGGTGAACCACGTAAATCTATGTCTCTATTGTATCATGTATCTTCTGTGTTTTTTTTCCACATTTGTTTTATTTTATTTCTCCACGGTCATGTTTTTCTAACAACTGGTATCAGAGTGAAAGGTAACTCGCA
>SNQJ01S0059058.1:93089-106773 GCA_010110895.2 Picea sitchensis
GCCAGGTCCAAGAAGGTTCAGAGTCCAGCATATATAGTAGCGGTGGAGTTGTTGAGATCAGTCTCCAAGTGGGAGATTGTTGGTTGTGGAGCCTGATTATCTTCCTGATTCAGAGATATTTTACTTTCAGTCGTGTTTATACCCCATGAAGTATTTATACACCAGAAGTATGTACGCTCTTCCACGTGGGGGAGTGCAGAGGGGGGGTACCCCCTCTGTGAGGTTTGGGGGGGCTATCCTTCGAGATGGGGGGTCTGGGGGCAACCGGGCCCCTAAAGGAAGAATTTCCCTGTAAATGTATATTGTAATTTCATTGTAAATATGGACCATTCATTATAAGGTCACAGATCTAACGATAGAGATTATGTTAGGGTTTTTTTTCCCTAGAAGGCAATTCTCTTTTATGAGGGAAATGTATTGCAGCTATGGTTGATGGCGAATATTGTATTCTGAGATAAGATACTGTGAGAGAAGGAAGAGGAAGTTACAGCAGGTTTTTTGTAGGTTGTATCCCTTCATATGTTGGATAATAATAAAGGAAGGACCTAACGATTTCTCTGGTGGACGTAGCCCACACTGGGTGAACCACATAAATCTATGTCTCTATTGTATTGTGTATCTTCTGTGTTTTGTTTTCACATTTTTTTTATTTTATTGCTCCATGGTCCTGTTTTTCTAATAGTTTCTACCAAAACCCTGGCCAATATTCAAACTTTTCTTGGCAACCTGGTGCTAGTTAAAATCTAGGGCCATATTTTCTTGTAAATAATTCACAACCAAAACTACCCTTTCTGGAAACTCTACATTTTCCAAACTTGTCAAGATTACTGAATGACCCAATATGTCATGATCCACATTGGCCCTCCATGCCGACCAAGTTTCCTTCGAATATTCCGAAATTTGAGGGAAAGCCTGGTGAATATCTAGGTGATCATGTGATTACCTATCACTTATGGTGCTCATCAAACTCGCTGAAAGACAACTCTGTTCAGTTGTGCCTTTTTCAATGCACTCTTATATGTGGTGTTTTGAAGTGGTATATTGATCTTGATGGCTCGAGGTACTCTTACTTTAACGACTTGGTGATAGTCTTCTTGAACCATTTTCAGTTACGTGTGAGATATGATGTCAGCACCGAACTACTGGCCAACTTTGAGCAAACCAAGGCCAGCCAGATCTCTAATCATATCCGAGAATGGAAACGAATAAAGATCTTGATTAAGGTCAACGTACCTCCTACTTTATTTCTTGAGTGGTTCTTGAAGTATTTGGTTCCCTGTATATCCAAGGACGTAGAAACTTCTAGGGTGTTTTTAGAAAAGGAGGCTATTATGAGAGCCAAGCAGCTAGAAATGATATACTCTTAGTTTGGCATGCTCTATGAGATCTTTCCATATGTGCCACAGTCTACTCTCGATAAGGCCAAACAAAAGTTTGGGCCCCACACCAATGGCATTGTGGGATCAGTACAAAGCAATTCCATGGATCTGTTGTCAAATTAGTTGCAAAAATTGTCGATACAACATATTGTGGCTAGCTAGAAACCTAGTTCGGTTTTCCTCGTTACCTAGACATCAGATGTACACAATGTGCAGTCGACGAATCCCAAGGCCAACCAACAAACTGATGGAAAGAATAAATAGCAAAATAAGAAGGGTAAAGGGGAGAAAAGGCTGCCAATAATGTTGGTGGGGGTAAAACGGAGAAGAAGAATTCAAAGTATCTACGTAACCTCTGAACAGAAGACCACCCGACTCACCTATGCCCTCAGCTGACAGAAGCCCAGAAGCTGCTAGTGTAGAAGCATCCTACTATGTTGAAGAACCCTTTTCCAAAAGGGAAAAATGTGGCTTAGGCTTCTGCATCCACAAGCGCAGTAGGGGGACCCCCCGCGCCTACCAATAACAACCCGGCCACAAACATTTACATGATGAACATCGATGCTCATTTATCAACCAAGAATCATGACTATAGAATGTCAGAATATTTATAGAAGGGAAAGGAGGTCACTAACCCATCGAATCCTCTCCAAATTAAGAAGGTGGTGGGTGAAACAATGACTCGCATCCCTAAAGGTGTGTTTAAGAAATCTTTCCATAATCCAAACACGAGGGTCACTTAGAACTACTCCTTTTTGGAGGATCTGGTATAGACCCCTTATGTGATGTCTGCTATGTAGGTCCTCCATATTTTTCCCTCACAAAGAAAAGATTTTTTGTCCACCTTGGGAGTAGTAGAGACTAGTAACCCAGGAGCGATTTTTTTCAATCCAACCGACCTAAAATCTCGTCTTCCTCACCATGTCTCCTTTCAAATAGTAGTATCCTACACCACGAAATATTTTATGTGGAACATTTTTCATGCGATGGTTGATGAGGGTGCCTCGACTTGCGTGATGTCGTTGGAATGTTGGAAGGCCTTTGGCCATCCTGAGTTGTCTCTGTCACCTACATTGCTTACGCCTTTTGACGGTCGATCGTTTAGACCACATGGAATAATTCCTTCCTTTCTCGTGTAGTTAGGGGGTGAAACTATGTGTGTCTAAGTTGAAGTGGTTGATGTGCCTCTCGACTACAATATTTTGTTAGGAAGGAGCTGCATGTATGCAATGCATGCAATGGTTGCCATGGTTTTTTAGGTCTTGTGCTTTCTGCATGAGGGTCGAATAGTGACCATCGACCATTTGTCATTCTCTCGTCCTGACCCTTCGTCGGGGGCTTCCATAGTACCGATGATTGATAACTCATAGCCTGGAAATGTTAAATTAGGTTTCAGTTTGTTTTCATCATTAATGGGAACCTTTTATTACCCACCACATTCCAATGATGTAAATCTTATATCAGTTGTTCCCGACCAACCGAAGGCTGGAATTTTGCAAGTGTCGTCTTTTAGAATGAGATAATTTCATGACCCATGGAATATAACTTCCCAATCAAATTTGATGGAGGGGATAGGGATCCAGCAAGCCTCAGCCAACCTTGATCCAGCTCCCTCAAAGGAGTCAGATCCAGTTCTCGAGACTATTCGGGCTCAAGTTTTTCTAACCAATCAAGATCCTTTAGACTTGGTATTGCCCTCTGACGAGGCAATTCTCGAGGCAATGACTAGTCCTGACAGACCTTGGGATGATCTACATCATAGATCTTACTTTCTTCTCGAGCTTACTAAGGAGAGTGGAGGCGAGAGAGTTTGTTATCATCGTGAATGGAGATAGACCTTGTACTATCAATCATATGGCTACCCATGGATTTTACACTGAGGGTAACGTGGAAAGCATTTCTACAATGATTCCAATCGATATCTCCAAAACCCTTGGTGTTGTGGAGAATTTTTTCTTCAGAGCAGATTTCTCCCCCGAACAGATTCAAACTTACATCGAACTATTCCAGGAGTTTCGCAAAGTTTTTTCCTAGTCTTACGAGGAGATGTCAGGCATCGACCCACGAATTGTCAAACATGAAATCACAACTTATGCCCCTGCCAAACCATTCCGAAAGAAGCTTTTTCTATTCAATCCTCGAAAAGTGGCAACAATCAAGGAAGAAGTAGAGAAACTGCTCAAAGCCAGTTTTATCTACCTCGTAAAATTGACGAAATGGATGTCAAACCCGATTCCGGTCAACAAGAAACAGGGAACGATTAGCAATTGTATGGATGTTCTTGATTTTAACAAGGCCTACCCGAAAGACAATTTCCCAACCCCATTTATCGATCAGATTGTTGATGAATGTGTAGGTTGCAAATTCTTTTTGTTCATGGATGTTTTTTTAGGATACAATCAGATTCAAATCAAACCTGAGGACCAATATAAAATGGATTTTATTTGTCCTTGGGGTACCTTCACATATTGAAAGATTCCTTTTGGCCTAAAGAATGTTGGAGCTACCTTTCAGTGGGCCATGTCATTCTCTTTTCACAACCTCAAACATATAGTCAAGGCGTACCTCGATGACCTAGCATCATGTTCTCGCAAGAGATCTGATCATCCCACCCATCTATGACTAATCTTTGAGCGATGTCGCTACTATCGGATTCTCTTGAATCCAAACAAGTGTAGTTTCTATGTGACGATAGGTCGTATTTTAGGTTTCATTGTATCGACAATAGGGATCATGGTTGATCCTCTCAAGGTTGAGGTAATATTTCAATTTCCTCCCCCATGCACAATACCCCAGCTTCAAAGATTACAGAGGAAAGTGAATTTTCTTCAGCTTTTTGTCGCTAATTACACCGAGATCACTAAAGGGTTCATGCATATTTTGAAAAAAGGGGTCCCATTCCATTGGAATGAAGCTATTTAGAACTCTTTTGAAGTGTTCAAATGTGCCCTGATGTCTACCCCTCTACTCCAACCTCCTGATTATAATAGATATTTCTTGTTGTATTTGGATGTTGCGGAGTAAACCATTGGCATGGTATTGGTTTAGGAAGATGACATGCTCAAAGAGCATGTTATATATTATCTTATATGAGGCTTGGTTGGACCAGAACTCAACTACTCTCATGTTGAGAAATGTGCTTTGGCAGTTGTCCATACTATCCAATGGTTCTGTCCCTATATTTTTCTTCGCAATACCACTGTCGTTGTCGTCATCAACCCTTTCCAATATGTGTTAACACGAAAGGTCATTGGCGAAATTACAGTAGATGGATAGTTATCCTATAGTATTTTGACTTAGATTGTGTTTCTACAAAATCCAAAAAGTCATTAGTATTTGTTGAACTAATTTCAGAGTTGTCGGTCGAGTCTAGTGATATCATGCCTGAAGAATCACCTATCAATGGTGATATTTTTCTAATTGCATCTTCGGACCCCTGGTATGGAAATATACTTGTGTATATCCAGACTTTGAAGTGCCCTACTTCTTCTTCTCATGATGAGTGTAAACGAATTCAACATCAGGAACGAAACTATATTATACTTGATGACACTTTGTATCGTCGAGGCATAGATTGCATTCTTCGACGATGTCTCAGACATGAGGAAGAAAAGATCGTTTTGAATGACTGTCAAACTGGAGCATGTGGCAGTCATTTTTCTAGGTTGGAAACAACCCAAAATATTCTACTGCAGGTTACTTCTAGCTCTCATTAATCAAGGATTGTCTGGAGGCAGTCAAGAAGTGCCACCCATGCTAGATATTCTTTCGGAAGATGCAGACACACCTTGCTCCTATGTTTTCGGTCATCGTTGTTGGTCCTTTCAACAAGTGGAGGATTGACTTTACTACATGTCACCTGGTTTTATCCAGGGGGCATCATTGCATCATCATAGCAGTAGACTACTTCATGAAGTGGCTCGAAGATATGCCAACATTTAGCAATGACGGAGAAATTGCGACTCTTTTCATCTTTAATCAGATAGTAGTAAGGTTCGGTATCCCGAAGGAGATTGTCACTGACTATGGCAGTCACTTACAGAATAAAATGATGACTGAATTAATGTCAAATCTCATGTTCAAACAAAAACATCCGTCACCCTACTACCCACAAGAAAATGGTCAGGTTGAATCTATGCATAAGTCTCTTAATACTATTATTCAGTGGACGATCGATTCTTGCAAATCAAATTGGAATTTGATGTTGTATTCAATGTTGTGGGCCTATCGAACATCTATGAAGACTGCCACCAGTTTTTCACCTTTTCAAATCGTATACGGGCTGGAAGAAGTCTTACCTATTGAATGTTAGATCCCTTCTTTGAAGTTGGCAGTGTAATTACTGTCAGACACTTCACTGCTTGAGGAACTCCTTCTATATCTCGAGTAGCTCAATGAGCAGCATTGTGATGTAGCCTTAGCCAATGAGGCTCATAAGCAATGAGTCAAGTGTCAATATGATCGGTCCGTTCACCCTTGGATTTTCTCCAAAGGCATCTTGTCTCGGTTTATGATTAAGACAAAGATCCCCTGGGGATAGGAAAGTACAAACCCATGTGGTTCAGACCATTCATTGTGAAAGAGGTCTTAAAGAAGGGCACTTACCATCTGGTTGATTTTGAGGGAAATTCTTTAGTGGATCCTAGAAATGGGCTAAACCTTAAGAATTACTACTCTTAGGTTGGTCACCTGGGTGGCTTCTTATATATATGTATAATCTCTTATAAAAAATAAAAAACAATTGTCTTGTGGACATGTAGTTATTTATGTCTTCATTTTTTCATTGTGGAAGATGTAAAGTGAATCATAGGTTTACTTTGGGTTCACAGACGGTGCTAGCCAACACACTCAGAGGCTTGCTTCTACAGTTTCAGTGATTTTCACACATGGAGGCCACTTGCTATCTTCCAGACGTATTTTTCTAGGCGACGCAATAAATAACGTTGTCGATTACAACGCAGTGATAAAATTGCTTCGTTATGATTTGTCACATGGAATTTATCACCTTCAAGTTTACCTAGATGCTCAGTTGGTTGTGTCTCAGTTAAATGGGGTTTACCGTGTTTATTATCCCACTCTACACCGACAATTATTTAAGGTACGTCTCTTAGAACGATATTTTGATTACATTACGTATATCCATGTTCCTAGGAGATTTAATCATTTAACAAATAATCTAGCTAATCAAGTTTTAGATTGGCATGTTGCTCACATATAAAAATAAAATCACACACATACACATGTAAATACATTTGTGAAAAATGTTATCCATAAAGCAAGAAAGATATGTGTGTGTGTGTCCAAAAAATAGTGTTATGAGTACAAAAATGGGCATGAAAGCCTCAAATGTTATCGGTCTACATCACTGGGCGTAAGCCCTCAAAAACTATATATAGTACAAAAAGTTCCCTCGGCACATCAATGGTATGACACTATCTAAGGGTGAGGCCTATTGGTCCTGCTATAATTTATGACGGCATTCGCAAGACACCAGAACAGCTGGACCCAAGTCCGAGGCACCCCTACTACATGCGGTTGCATAGCTAGGGGGGAGATCCTCGATCTCGTCCATAGGAACAGAACGAGAGAGCGCAATGAGGTTTCTCTCCAATCATCATAAGACTCTATTAGCCTCTCTGGCTGGGGGTCCTCCCACAACTGATGGTCATCTTGTCATTTCTAATCCTGCCTCTGGTCAAGGACGACATTGAGTCCTAGTGAATTCTTCTAGTCTAAAAGGCTCCACATATGTACATATCATATTCACAAGTCAGTACTCTACACACACATAAAAAAGATATATATGAAAATTAAAAACTTAATAAACTTAAAAATACAGGTTACCTATCTCACCACACTCCTTGCTAAGAGGCATAGGCATGTTTTCATATCTAATGAAACTGATCCCTACATAGGGGTAATCCTCGATAACTGAATTCTAACATGCCCACTAGTCAAAAAAATTGTCATCGAAGGCCTCTATAGTCCTCCCTCCACCTTATCTAGGCAGTAAATTTTCCCACCTTCTCACTGCTGGGAAGGAAGCTACATGCCTTTGTACTATCTCTCTAGGACTGAGACTGGGCACCCTCTCAAAGAAGAAGGAGCATAGAATGGTACCAAACTCAAAGTTTTGTTGGTACATCGAAGACACTCTATGAGTTGTCTCTTCATGCTTACAAGCATGGTGGTACTCCAGTCAAAAATAGTTTCCTCCAAACACTAAATGCCACAATGCATATGTGCGCATGAGGCCTGCTGGAGTGTTGTGGATCCAATAATCCACTCAATCAGAATTAGGATCACTCGTAAAGAGAGGTTGTTGATCTTATAGATCAACACTTGAGAACCTACTTTCTCAATGCCAACCTCACAGTACATTCTAATGTAATCCTCAATGTTGAATGGCCCTCGAGGAAAAGTCCTCAAGTTGACTAGTTCCCCTCTTCTCGAGAGGCTAGTCAGAAAGTATATTTCCTTTGTAGTTAGGGTCAGTGATTGACCCTCCAGCATAAATTCCTCTACATCAAGATGCCAATACTCCATGAGACCATTGAGCAGCCTCGGTTGTGCCCTCATAAATGGACACTGGAAGAACTTCCATAATCCACATTGTTTCAGTGCGGCGATGGCCACAGGGTCCTCCTTGACCAAGATATCAAGCTCCTCATGCTCTCTCTCCCTCCAGTGAACATACATCCTGTCACATGACAAAAGTGGAGAGGATTTAATGTTTTCTTTTATATTTTTTCAATGCAAAAGAGGGTGTATGCGGGCTACTTATTATTCTTTCTGAGTACATACGTGGGCTGGCCTTGGACATCCCACGTACATGCAAGCATGCCCTTTTTACAAGAGAGCGCCCCTCCCAAACTAAAAATTAAACTAAGAAGGAAGTATTGAAATCCAAGAATAGGTAGTTTGTACTTACTTGGTCCAAATAGAAAGTTGTTTCATCCACTGTAGCTCCTGGAATCCACTCTTTTAACAAAGGGGGTTTTTGACCTTTTGGTTAATTTCCAATTTGCAATGGTAAAAATGAGATGTCCACCTCTATTTATAGAATTTTTTGGCTCTTTTTGCCCTTTTTTTTTCCTCTTTGTCATTTTTCCTGGCTTGGTGGTTACTTAAACTCACTTCTAAGTTGTGTTGTGAGGGAAATCCCCTTACGGACTAGCAAATAGGGTTATCTTATGATTGCAGATATGACCAAAAGAAATATACTTTCTACCTTCATCCCCACACTTAAACCCCATTCCTTTTCAACAAATACATGGTTTAGACCAACATACCTTGTTCTAGATGTTCGATGTCAATCCTTCCTCCCGCTTGATCACTTCTTAGCAATCCTCCTTTCAAAGCTGACTTATATGCAAAACAAGCAACAAACTACACATGCATTTTACCTATAGACTAATGGGTTAGAGATTCAAACATATATTTATTGTACTATGAAGAACTCATAAAGTGGGACAGGAAAATCATTTATTTATTACTTTAAATGAATCAACTTACAAATGTCGAGACCGGCCACTGCTCCGCGAATCCTGATCCTGGGCTCCTCTTCAAATGTCCTCCAACTTCTTTGCTTTGTATCTCTTCTTCCACAAGGATGGCTAAAGGGTTGGGACAATGGGAATATGCAATTGGGCAGAGTTTCTTTGCTATATTTTTCCTCCTCCAAATGGGACCCCTACCCCTTCTTTTATAAGCTAGAAGGAGATAGGTATTTGGACGAACCCTCGGCCATGCATGGCCGGGAGTTTCAGTTAACTCACCCAAAGTTGTGTGTTCCATCGGCAACTTTCCTTTTTTCGTGCTTTTGCCAGTCCACGCGGGTTGTTTTAGGTAAGCTAGCATGTACACATGTGCAGTAATGGAGTAGGGAACATGGGCCCTTATAAAAGAGGTTTTTTAAAGAGTTGTTCAGCAGTGCTTTGGCAAAGAAGGGATCTAACATGGCCTAATGCTAGGTAAGCATGTATGTTGCAATTTAGGGTTATAACAAATGCCCCCTAATGTGTGAGGTCAAAAGAGCATCTGATGGCCGAAATACATTACCAATCTTTACTGATGTGTCGAACGATTGAGCCCAAGGATCAGGAACCGGGAGGCATCGTCTACAAAATAACAAATGTCTCACCGAGGCAAGCATGCCCATGCTCGGGATAAAATAGAATCATGGCTACCAATCAAATACATTATAGATCCATGTCATATACTATATAAAGAGTAGTCGCGAACAATACACAACAAAGCTACATCTCGAAATCAAAAATATATACATATAGAGTATCCATCTTCTAGATGCTGATATGGCCTCATGGATGGAGATGAGGTCTTCAGAGCTCAAGCAACTACTTCAAAATCTTCAAAACTCAGGTAGGAGTGTAATATGAGTGTACGACTGCACTACCCAGAGGTCTTCGATGGCTCATCGGTCATGGAATTGATGATCAGACTGAAGGCTTCATTGATTTCGAACAAGGACTTGATTGGACATTCAAGATGGTCGAGTATGAGGGCAAGAGACAAATTACAGAGGGGTCGACTCAGGCTTGGTGACAAACTTCCCTTGGACAATAGCACGACAAATGATGAGACTCAGGAAGCATGGCATTAATCATAAGTCTACGAAGCAGGGGGCAATGCAAACTCTTCATATGTTTGGAAGGATAACCAAATGGCGGAGGACACAACTCTATATAGTGATAACATCTTCCTAAGGTCGTACTACATCCCATAGTTTGATGAAGAAATGAACAGATGTGTTTTATCCAAGGGTGACTCATTATGCTACCAATAAAGAAAATACTTTTCCCTTCCTCTTTTGGGGGTATATTTGATTTTTTTTTGTCTTTTTCAATAATTTTGGGAAAGATAATAAAGGAATGTTACATTACAATGGAGGAACGAGTGTTGCAAACATACAAGTTCAAGGCACAAGGACAAGACCGATGTTCTAGTATAATGATACTCAGGAAAAATCCTTCGGGGGCCAAGGGTGTTAAGACGCAGAAGAAAACTGTTACAAGGCTGGTGTATAAGGTATGCAAATGTAGTTAACAAAACACACAATGGTAACGTCCTTCGATGTAAGTTTAACGAGCCTAGAGAAGGTAAGCTCAGTGGTTTTTCATATATAGAGAGTCTGAAAAACATAAAAGGAGACTCCATTGGGGTACCTTTTTCGAAGATAGTCTAGTCGGTTCGAAAAAGGGGTAAACTAGCACCAACAAGACGTCTATTCAAAACCATTTTAACAACTGGGATAAGGACAAGATCACTCGGCCATTTTTTCATTTTTAAGGAGTCTGAAAAAAGATTAACTATGGACTCCGTCAGGAATGTTCTTCTGGACCAGTTTAACGAGTGTGAAAGAATAAGGTCACTCAGAGATGTTTTCAATTTTAGGGAGTCTAAAAAGAGCTTAATTATGGACTCCATGGGGGTTCCTTCTTCTTAAGTTTAGTCCCTCAGGCCCGAAAAAGGGATAAAATTATACCTGAGAGTACTCTTTTATAGAGCTGAAGTTCCATAGAGTATACCTTTGTTCATATAGTTGACCGTCTGGACTGAAAAAGGGGTAAACTACCACTGGACAGACGTGACTTCAAATTTCAGTTTAACGAGCATGAAAGGCCACAAGATCGCTTGAAAATATTTTCATATTTAGAGGGTCTGAAAAGGGCTTAAAAGAAGACCCGTTATTTTTTTTTGGGGAGTCCTGAGGGTAAGAGCGAAGAAGAATCATGCAAATGAGGCTCAAACTCGTATTCAGGAAAAACTACAAGGACTGCCAAGCCTACAGTGTTTTCAGAGACAGCATGAATACCATAATGCAACCAGGATCTACCTAGGTAATCCATGTTCCGGTAAGCTCTACCACCAAGTTGTGACACTTCTAAAGTAGAGATGATGGTTCTGTGTCACAACCTGATGGGGTCGATCCTATGGAAAAGGAAAAAGACAACGAGATACAAAAATCAGGGTAGAAACCTAACCTATATGTTCAAGTTGATCGTTGGAAAAAAATTCCACGAACCATCGAAAAATACTCAAAACTCAAAAAAAATTGTCCCAATACCCGATCAAATCCCTCCTCTGCAACTCCTGAATCACTCTAAATGGTTTTTGGTATAAAGAAAATGATAAGGGAGGCCAAAAAAGTGACAAAAAGAGGCCAAAAAGTCTATAAATAGAAGTTGGCAACTCATTATCACCATTGTTGATTTGGAAATTGACTCTGGAACCAAAAGAACCCCTTTGTCAAAAGTGGTGATTCTGGGAGCTATAGTGGACAAAACAAAATTTTGTCTGGACCAAGTAAGTACAAACTCCCTTATCTTGCATTTTATGTCTTTATTTATGCATTGGGTTTCATTTTTTAGGGGGGCGTCGACCTTTAAAAGGTCGGCCCTAGGTCCACATGGGTTGTCTCTAGACAGGCCACATGTACATGTGACTATCACCATTACAGCATGCGTGGACCCCCTTATGGAATGAAAAATGCATAAAAAGAAAGGTTTAACCCTCCTGAACCTTGGTTTTTTGTAGGATGTATGTCCATTGGAGAGAACGAGAGCATGAAGAGGTGAATGAGTTAGTCGAGGAAGACCCCAATGTTGTGGCTACTTTGATGTAGTGTGGGTTGCTCAAGTTTTTTCTATGTCCTTTCATGCGGGAACAGCCTAGGCTACTGAATGCCTTGGTTGACTACTAGCATCCGGATGTAGAGGCATTCATGTTAGAGGGGCAGTCACTGGTGCCCACAGTCAAGGACATTTACTTTTTGATTGGCCTCTCCAGGAGAGGGGAACCAGTCAATTTTCGGACTTTTCCTGTGGGGCCTCATAACATAGCGGAATTGATAGGTCTATATTGTGCAGCTGATACAGACCTCTCAAGCATGTAGGTTCCCATAAGCAAGATCACTAACTTATCGCTACAGGCGATAGTATTTCTTATTGGGTGAATTACTGGTTCTGTGGCTCTACATCAGGTGTCCCGTGCACAGATGAACTGTGCAGTCTAGTGTTTAAATGCACAAGTTTTTGATTGGAGTACCACATTGCTTGAGTGTATGAAAAGGCAGTTGAGAGATTGTCGTTTGTTGACACACAGGAAATTTGGGTTCGGGACCATTCTGTGTTCGTTCTTTTTTGAGAGAGTTCCGAGTTTTAGTCCTTGAGTAGTGGTACGAGGACATCAGGCCTCTCTTCCTGTTGTGTGTAGATGGGCAATATTATTGCCGTGAGGGGTGGTGGAAGGACCAATGAGTCCTTTGATGATGACTTCTTTGCGTGGTTGTCATGACAGATCCCAGTTATAGAGGATTACCCCTATACCGGGATTGATTTTTCGAGAGACCCTGAGATACCAATACCACCTGGTGAGGAGTGAGGGGAGATGGGTAAGTCTCCTCCTTTGTAGTTTTTTTTGTATATGTACTTTTTATGTTGTTTTGTTATATATATCATTTTTATTTTTATTTTTTTGTTATGCCAGAGTATTTGACGGATATGTGTTCATTGTGTGCATATGTGGGACCAGTGCGACCCGCTGACTATGCGAGGAACAGGCGTCATCCTCGGCCATGGGTCGCACCTACCGCCGTAGGGGGGCCAACAGTAGCAGGAGATCTTCCAGCCGGGGAGGCTGAGAAGGTATTGAGATGATTCGAGCGTAAATTTACTTCACTCACTCACACGGTCTCGATGGAAGAGATTGAGGACCTGCCACCATCGATGTAGACTCATGTAGTGGGGGCACCACAGACGTGGGTAAAGTTGTTTCAGCGTTTAGCCAATGCTGTGGACCAGTATAATAGGGCCCACAGGCCCTGACTTTAGCTAGACATTTTGACATGCCATGAGCACTACTTGTATATATTTTTTGAGGGCATAAGCCCTGTCACTCGTTATCAGTTATATTTTTGAGGCGCTTGCATCCATATATGTACTCTAGTTACTTTATGATATTATATATGGTTTTTTTGGTCTTTTGTGTCTTATGGATCATGTGTGCAAAAAATGTATTTACATGCTTATGTTAATGTTCTTTCATATGTGTGCAAGATGCCAATCTAAAATTTGATTAGCTAGAGTATTTGTAACTTGGTTTAATCTCCTAGGAACATGAAAATATGTAATATAATCAAAGTTTCATTCTAAGAGATGTACCCTAAGGAATCGTCAATGTAAAGTTGGATCATGAACTGGGTATACTCTGTTTAACTGAGATACAACCAGTTGAACGTCGAGATAGACCCAGAGATGAGAGATACCCAATGACAAAGTGTCACA